>OMNM01048569.1:0-29235 GCA_900302745.1 Parablennius parvicornis
TGTTATCTGAAAATTAAATTGCAATCTAAAAATAGTAAGACTGTTAGAACTGGTAACTGAACCCAAAAGCAGACTGAAGCACATTCACAGTTTAACAGAATTTATTGGCAAACAGAGTCCAAAAGGGGAAATCCAAGCCGAGGTCAGAATCCAGAAATGAGTCCAATAATCGATAGAGCTCGAGAAACAGAAGGGAAAACACAGGGGATGTGGGATGTCTAAAGACAGCGGAATACAATAGACAATCTGGTACTGAGACGAGAGAGAAGGAGGTATAAATATACAGCACGGATAGCAGGAGGACAACAAAACACTTTGAAAAGAATTAAATGCACAGATGAGAGGCCACAGGAAGGATGAGTGGACTGAGATACAGACAAAGGATGTAAATAAAAATAAAATGACAAAGAAGAAACAAATGTAGACTTGACAAAGACACGTGACCTGATGAAGTCTGATCACTGGTCACAACATTTAACCTATATTGTTCATAAATTAATTTATTGGTATGAAAGGGGGCACAATGTTGTAAACAAGCAAAATAACAATAACCTAGTCAGTAAAACAAACTCACATCTGAAAGTAGTAGAATACTGGCTAAAGGGAAAAAAGGAAGCGCTGAATATGATTCGAATATGACTCGGATATGACTGTTTAAATGTTTATTAAATGAACAGCAATCACACAAAAGTTGCCTTGAAGTCACAGAAATCTGAATTAATGACTGAAATATCAATGCAAATCAACAAAAGACTTATTAAACACATGATTGTATGATAATCAACATGGAATCCTGGTTTGGATGAGTACAAAGTGGCTGTGAGAGAGTTGGCGATCATTAGATCACATGTTTGATTCTGCCAAGTGACATGTTATATTTACCTGCCATGTGACAATTAAAGAGGCTGGAGTGAATGAACATGCAATCCAGCACACTCTGAGGTTATTCTTCTCTTTTTTTCCCCCACGTCTTATTTATTCACATTTTTTTCAATAAACAACAAAATGGGACATGAGATACACACAAATAAGAATGAAGAGAAATAAAGAAGAAAAATAGATAAATAAAACAAAAAAACAACCGTAAAAAAAGAAGAGAAAAACAGATTCTGTCTGTTGAAAAACCTAATTCCAGTAGTCCAAGGCAAGAGGTTACAGTAATGAAGCGCTCTCTTCTTTTTTTTAATCAATAATTTTTTGTGATAAAGTTTCACAGAATACCAAAAATGAGGTTATTAACACAACAGCTTAAAAAAAAAATCTATTTCCTGAACTCCTGATGTCTCCAGTGGAAAGTACCAAAGTACATCTGTTAATTCAAGACACTTCATTATCAGAGAGGTTTTTGCTAAAAACTAACAGAACAGTAACAAAAGAACTTCTTGTCATGCATTTCCAGGCTCAGATTTCTTTCACCTAAAGAAAAAACATTAACAAAATTGCCACTTTTGATTTCTTTTGAATCATTGTTTGGTCAAGTTAGTCCTGTGATGTGTCAGGTACTATTTTTGATTGTTTATTCTTTTCAATGGAGCAGAAAGTTTCACAGTTAATCCCAATATCAGGATCTACCTCTAGATTTGGATGGATCCCTACAACTTTTATTTTATTTTCATTGTATAAATATCTTTGTTGTTTAATGTCCAAAACTTCTCTGCACCAGCAGGTTTGTTTCTGATGGCTCGGTCCAGTTCTTTGACCTCCTCAGTCTTACCCTCCTGCTATTATTTGAGCTAATTTGCCATCGGGATGTATTCATCATCTGAGGGTGTGAGTGAACTCACATTCTTCTTCTGCAGCCTCTAATGAAGCTCATGTGTAAGTTCATTAAGAAATACTTAAGACGCTCAGGGGCAGAAACTATGAGAATCAAAAAAAGAAATTATCAGGAGATGGTTGACTATACATTTTGTTACTTTGATTTTAATCCATTGATGTCACAGCCTGTTGAGTTTTATCTCTTACCCTAGAATACTGAGATTCTGCATTATTCTATTTACATATCTATTTTTATATGGTCCTGAAGTACTTATGCAAAAACATAAATGTTTTTGAATAAATCCCTGCCTTCCAGATTCAGTGTTATTCCAATATATTACAACATATAGACAATAATTAACAACCATTAAAGTGCAAAAGATACTTAATAAAATACTGATTTACCTGACAAAACCAATTCAAACCTGAAATATAAGATGGATTTGATGTAATGTTCTTTGTTGTTACTATTTTGTCGTTCTGTTTGTTAAGAGTGACTGTGTGTGTTTCCAAAGTGAGACAATGTGCTTGTGTTATATTGAATGAGCTTCTTTTGTGACAAGTAAAAGAGTTTGGTGAGGCACACTTTTGAGATTGAGATAACTGTTGAGCTGAGCTGCATGATGGTAATGCAGACTGTGTTAAGAGTTTTGAACATGTCCCTTCAGTTTCGACCAATGTGTCCTAACAATATTTTTTTTAAAAACTGAGGGACTTGACTTTTTAAACTCTATTTTCAGACATTGTAAAATAAATCACATTTTTAGAACATTTTATAATAAACTAATTTAACTTTTAAATGAATCATCTTGCCTCTTTGATTTTTAATAATGTGCTTACCAAATGATCATTTGAGGAATCTACATTAAATTATTTTATTCGCCAACTGCTGCGCCGAAGGGTAAGCGCTCCTGGAAAAACAAGAACCCTCCCGTCAAGTGCAGCCGGGACTGTGCTCCCTCCTCCTATAAATCAAATCGGAGTGTTACGCTCCTCTGCCTCAGCTCCACTCCCTGCCGCCCATAGCGCCACGCCTTACAACCGGCCCCATCGGCTGTGGATGCCCACCATTTCACAGCAGCTCCTGTCTCCTCCATGGACGCTCTCCAGTGCTTGATGTTGGGTCACCGCCGCCGCGGGCCTGTCCGTGCCTCGGGTGGCAATTCACCGAGGCCCCGCTCCAGTTTATGACTTTCAGTAAGCTCTGCGGCCCTGCAATGCAGCCTTCTCCCTGGCAGGTGTCCACCAAGGGCCAACCCCCAATAGGGCGTATACACCCTCGCATGCCAACATCCCACCCAGGCTGCATGCTAAGATCTTCCAGGGTGGATACGTTCATTTAGTGTCCCTTATTCTGCCTTCACCGGAGGCTGACAAGCCAGTCACGTCATCTGACAACTTCACCGCAGTGTTTAAATCTGCTGACCCACGTCTTTCCAGAGACATGTCCATCGCCAAATTTTTAGTTGTTTTCAGCATTTACAGGGACGTCCTCTGCTCCATTTACTCCCACTGCAGGGCCAAATTAGACACGCATCTCAGCCTGATCGGCGATCTCCATCTCAAGTAAGGCAGCTCTATATTTTTTAAGTACCACAAAGCCTTTGCGGCAAAAGCAGTGGCACGGAGATCCTGATAATGACCCAAGCCCCATAGTACGGCTCCGTCGGTCACTTCGCCCACCTCTGCCCCATGCTCCCCTTCTGAGGCGCGCAGCCGACAGGCCGTCCTCCTACCCCCATCAGCCGTGCCCCTCATTGACAGCTGTGGCAGGTGGATTCAGGTACACAACGCGCAAATTTGTAATAACTTCAATGCGGCCGTGTGAACCGTGTGTCATGCCCAGTTCTCCTGCAGCCTCTTAGCAGGGTGATTGGCTGCAGGTGTGTCTCCTCTGTGTTTCAGGTGGGTGTGCCAGGAGGGGTTGTGAGAGGAGTGAGCGGGCTGGTTGCGAGGTTCTGCTATTTAGACGGGCTCCTCACTCCACTCGACGCAGGACCGTAAACCCACCTTAGTCAGTGCTCGAGCTACTATTTGTGTCGTCGTTCTGAGTATTCGTCTGACTAATCCTGCTCTCTCCCCTTTGTTAGGGGACGCTGCCACTATCAGTCTGCGTGGACACAACTGGTGTCCACTCGTCAGAGACCCAGCCAGTAAACCAGCTCTCTCTCCACACCGCCTCGACTGAAGCACACCCGACTACATCCGCAGCTCGCTCCGCCCCGCTCTGCTCTGCCTCTCTGAACCTGTCCGTGAGTCACTGTCACACCCAGTTGGACTCTCCGGAGGATCATCTAAGAGAAGACTCAGAAGTCCCTGACCTTTGTTTAATAAATCTTTAGTTAAAACCTCCTTCTGTTTCCTGGTTGCTTCCTGCACCTGAGCCTTCATCCCCCGCCGTAACGGTACGGTCCCACCAAGATGAGCTCAGCAGATCGCCACCCAGGATCAGATGTGGACCGGTCTTTCCAGCAGACCATCTCCGCCCAGGATGCTAGACTGGATCAGCTTGAGGCCCACCCGCAGAATCTGACGGCCAACAACCAAACCATTTTGAACCAGGTGGTGTGATTGACCTCCCAGTTGGACAATCTGACCTCCAAGATGACCTGCCAGACTACCCAGCAGAACCTGGCCACCCAGAGTCCTGACCCTCCCGCATCAGTCCCGGACCCGGGTTGACCTCCTACAGTCCACTTCACAGAACCCTTGGCCCCCGCTCCAGGGAGATATGCGGGGGATCTGGGATCATTCCAGGCCTTCCTAATCCAGGTGGGTCTGGTTATGAACTGCAGTCCCCGTCCTACTTCTCTGACCGAGCACGGATAGCCTACCTTACTGGACTCCTGCCCGGGACTGCCAGAGCATGGGGAACAGCGTTGTGGGAGAGCTAGGGTCCTGAGTGTCAGTCATACCGGGCATTCACAGATGAGATGCGGAAGATGTTTGACCATCCTGTACGTGGAAGGGAATCCAGTGACAGACTCACCCTAATTCGCCAGGGTAACCGCAGTGTGGCTGATTGGGAGGGTGTTCCTGAGCCATTGAGTTCCAGACCCTGGCAGCTGGTAGCGTTTGGAATGACTGTTCGTTACAGTCGGTGTTCTACTGTGGGCTGCAAGATCATCTCCAGGATAAGGTTGCCAACCGAGACCGAACCACCACCGGAGACCGGCTCATCAACCTCTGTGTCCAAACGAACAATGGTCGCCGGGAACGTCGCCGGGAGCGATCCCTTCTTTGGACTCTCTCTGCTCCCCCCCAAGCAGTTGTGGGCGGAATCTCCGGGCCCCGCCTCCGAGCCGGAGCCCATGCCGATTGGACACGCCCAGCTCACCTCGCAGGAGAGACAACTTCGCCGGTCTAACGATGCTTGCCTCTACTGTGGAAAACCTGGACACTAAAAAAGGACGGGCTCACCAGTGGCAAGGGGGTTATTGGTGAGCCAAACCCTCTCTGATGCCCCTCAGTGTCTCCAACTGCCCGGAATTCTCTGTTTTCAGACCTTTGGATTACCCTTGACTGCATAATCACAACCTCAGATCGACTGGGTGAAGGAGGAGGTTCATTCAAGGAGCTCCTTCTGTCTAAGTTACAGTCTGAGGTCGGCCCTGACTCTGTCCACTCCCCCCAGGGCGGCACCCCCCGAAGCCACGGACCTCTCCCTAGTTCCTAAGGCTTATCATGACCTGGTTCCGGTGTTCAACAAGGACAGAGCTCTCTCATTGCCCCCGCATAAACCTTATGATTGCCCTATTGACCTCTTACCAGGAGCCACGCTACCTCGCAGCCACCTGTATAACCTGTCTCGACCTGAACGCAATGCTATGGAGACCTACATTCAGGAGTCTCTGGCCATGGGCCTCATCCAACCATCATCATCTCCAGTAGGAGCCGGGTTCTTCTTCGTGAGCAAGAAGGATGACTCCCTACGACCGTGCATTGACTTCAGAGTATTAAACGATATCACCATCAAGAACAGGTACCCCTTACCTCTGCTCAGTTGTGCCCTTACTCCTCTCCACGGCGCTACCATATTCTCAAAGCTGGACCTTCGAAACGCCTATCACTTAGTTTGCATCCGGGAGTGGGATGAATGGAAGACGGCGTTCAATACACCCCTGGGACACTTTGAGTATTTGGTGATACAAATGCCCCTGCTGTGTTCCAAGGCCTCATGAATGACATCGTCAGAGACATGGTTGATCGTTTTGTTTTCGTTTATCTGGATGACATTCTCATCTACCCCCTCAACATCAAGGGACACATTCAACATGTCTGCCTAGTCCTGGAGCTTCTTCTGAAGAACCGGCTCTTTGTTAAGTTGGAGAAATGCGAGTTCCACAAGTCCACAGTGTCTTTTCTGGGGTACCTCATCTCGTCAAGGGAGGTGAGAATGAATCCCTGCAAGGTCACTGCTATTCAGGGTTGGCCGTAGCCCGAGGATCGTAAGCGGCTCCAGCAAATCCTCGGGTTTGCTAATTTCTATAGACAATTCATCCGGGACTATAGCAAGATCGCCGCCCCCCTGACAGCCCTGACATTGGCCAACCGACCTTTTGTTTGGACTCGCGAAGCTTCCCAGGCCTTCCAGACCCTCAAGCTCCGGTTCACCTCTGCCTCAATTCTAATCCAGCCAGATCCCAGTCGTCAGTTTGTGGTGGTATTGGACGCTTCTGACTCTGGGGTGGGAGCGGTTCTTTCGCAGCATTCCCCATCGGACAATAAGCTCTACCCCTGCGCATTCTTTTCCCAACGTCTCTCACCTACAGAATGCAACTATGATATCGGAAATCGGGAACTATTGGCGGTCAAGATGGCCCTAAAGGAGTGGAGGCACTGGTTGGAGGGAGCCGACAACCATTTATCGTGTGGACGGACCACAAGAATCTTGAGTACATCCGTTCTGCCAAAAGGCTCAATTCTCGTCAGGCCCGTTGAACCCTGTTTTTTGGGCGTTTATGGTTCACGCTCACCTATTGCGCAGGGTCCCGCAACATCAAGCCAGATGCTTTATCCCATTAGTTCTCCTTTGAGAAAGCCTCATCTGAATCCGCCCCGATTCTGCCCAAGACTTGCACTGTGGCTTCACTCACCTGGGAGATTGAGGCCTTGGTGCGAGGGGCCCTGCAGCAGCAGCCTGACCCAGGAGGAGGCCCTGCTCACACTTTGTTTGTTCCTGTCTCTGTGCACTCCCAGGTGCTGCGGTGGGCTCACTCGTCCCAGGTCTCCTGTCACCAGGCGCACTCTGGGAGTTCTACGGCAAAGTTTCTGGACACCTGGAGGTTTGTAGTGGCCTGCACCATCTGCACTCACAACAAGACCTCTAGTCGGCCCAGTTCCGGTCTCCTCCAACCACTACCCATTCCGAACCGCCCCTTGTCCCACATTGCGGTGGATTTTGTCACAGGTCTCCCTCCGTCCAACGGTAAGACCGCCATCTTGTCCATTATTGACCGCTTTTCAAAGGCAGCACACATTGTTGCCCTTGACAAGATACCCACGGCGAGGGAGACAGCGGATCTGCTGCTTTCTGAAGTTTTTCGCCGGCATGGCATTCCCGCTGACATTGTTTCAGTCCGAGGACCCCAGTTCATCTCTAATATCTGGAAGGCGTTTTGCACGGCACTGGGAGCCAGGGCCAGTCTGTCGTCAAGATTGCATCCTCAGTCCAACGGCCAGATGGAGCGACTCAACCAGGAGACTCAACCACTTAGTTGCTGAAGCGCTGCAGTTTTTCACAGATGCTGCTCTGTTCTAAGTTTTGGGGGGTTTTACCAGGGCAAATGGTTTGGGGGAAATGGCCACCAGAGTTTCCCGCGTCAGAGTCCTCAGCCCTCTGTGAAATTTACCCCATCACTATGGCGTAGTTACCTTTGTAAGACAAAAAGGAACATGGCGCTGTGCTACAACTCCACTGTGGTTGAGGTCATTAACAAGGGTCATTACGCCGCAATATCCTTCATGCCATTCATGCGTTGTATCACATGGCAAGCAGTTTCAAATAACTTCATCATTTCAGCCCGCCACATTCCAGGCCATTCTAACATTCTTGGCGATGCCTTGTCTCACTCTCAGTTTCAGATCTTCCACCGCCTATGCCCGTCTGCAGATGCCAATCCCACGTCTACTCCCCTTCTGAGTGAGCTAACTCTGGACTAACTAGTCCTTCATGTTCATCGCCACCGTGAACCGCTACATTAGATTAAGCTTAGCTCCGTCCACCCAAAGGTATTGCAACATTGCTTGGCAGTCCTTCTGTAAGTTTTGTTCAGCTCATTTCATAGCTCCAATCCCTATCCTATTCTCCACAGTCTGGTGCGTCATCGTTTACTGCTCCGAGAAATGCCTTCTCAAACTCCCTTATATCAAAAGCTTAATAGCTGGAATTAACTTCCACGCCAAATGCCACCAGCCCGACATTCCGAGTTTCTTCACTGATCATTCCCTTAAACGCCTTCTAAAAGGCATTGCAAAACACGCTCCCATCAAGCCCGATAGACTTCCTATCACTTTAAACGTCCGGCATAAAAATGCTGACCGGTCCTTATGCTTCTAACTTAAAATCACTACTCTCCAGTGCCTTTCTCCCAGTGTTCTAAGGCTTCCTGTGCTCAGGAGAATTCACTTCTGCTACTCCTAATTTCTCCACTTCATGAGGCCTCACTTTTTCTGACATCCAGTTTCACCTGTATTACTATAGAGTGGCCCTGAAACACTCAAAAGACAAAGGATCCTACAACATCGCCGTCACCTGGAGGGTATTTCTGCCCCATGCTCAAATTTGTCTAGAAGCGTTCTAAGCTCAGCTCAACCCATATTTCTCACTCCAGAAGGCTTCCCTATGACCGTCTGCTGGTTTCTAAAATACCTCCGATCCGTCCTCCTCCTCTGCCACATGTCCCCTCAACATTCATCCATTTTAGTTCCTAAACGTTCCTTCACTAATGGTAAGTGCTCATCAAATAACTGGTGGTGGAATCCAGCTATCTAATCAACTTGTCGCACCGTCTTCTTGCCACCGAGCTGAGTGCGCCGTCTCCGGGGCCCACGTGCCCTTGTCGGGGCCTAATTGCCCTCTCCGAACTCCCTGCCACCCTCTATGGGCCTTCACTTTCACGTCGCCCCACAGGGCGCGTCCGTCTCACACACTGCCCTCGCCAGGCCCCCATGTTGCCCTCTCCGGGCTCGTCAGTCCTCCTCTTCACCCTTTATGGGCGTCCATACAGCCCTCGCCGGGGTCGTCACCCACACAGGCATGGCGCATCTGCCTTCATCCACATCATTCAACGGGCTCCCGGCTACTGCCGGACCTCCTTCCCGGCCAGGCTTCCAGTGGCCCTCACCTGGCCTCCAGGCTCCCCTTCACACAGTCCTGCACGATGTCTCAAGCCAACCGGTAAGTAATGCATCTCATTAGCCACTCAGTCTTGCAGGCGCAGACCCCAGTACCTCTTTAAACGGGAAATATTATCTCACATCATGAGATAATAACCAGGGCACATTCAGCTTGACGAGGGACCAGTGAGCCTCACTGCTGTTCTCTGATGAAACTCCATTCCCACTGAACAGAAATAATGACTGCCACTGATGGTGGGGATGTAATAAAAGAATGCAATGAACCAGCCACACGACTCTTTGGTGGTGGAGGTGTTACAGTGTGGACAGGTGTGTTGAGTTAATACAGAACTGCCCTATACTTTGTGAAGGGGAACAAGGCTGTACTACATAAAGAACATCCTTAATCCAGTCATTGTGTACCTGCATGAACAACAAAGGCCGGATTTCATCGTCATGGATGACAAAGCTCCAGCTCATAGAGGTGACATCATTAGTGAATGGCTGCTGGGGAATGGGGGATCTTAATAGATGAACCTGCACTTTCTACAGACCTGAATCCATCAAAAACCTCTGGGGTCAGCTGTGTGGCCATGCCGATGCTCATAACTCCATACCCAGAACCCCAATAAGCTGAGAGCCGCCCTTCAAGAACATTGGGACGTCATGCCTCTGCAGACAAAGTCCACTTGTGTAAAACAGACATAGTTGTCAAGCTGTAATTGATGTTTAAGGGCTCATGACAAGTTATTGAAATTGTTTGTTGTGGTTTACCCTTAGCACATATACCTGCAGGTAAAAACAATGTCACCTTGAAACACCATTGTTGTTGTCTTTTGCTTCAATTAGTTGTTTGACAAGAAGAAATCACTGTTGCATGCTTCTACTTCAAATACCCTACTTTCATGAGATTTGACTATAGCGTGAACTTGTTATATTTTCCTTAAGTTTCACTCAAAATCCAAATATCCCAATTTTGACCCAAATGTTAGATTATTTATATTTGGTCAGTTTGGATATGAAGTTACATTCACTGATTAGATCACTTTCAATGTGTTTGTGGACTGTACACAACATTAGAGCCAGAAATTAACAATTTGCAATATTAAACTATTCATGCTCATTAATCCACACAAATGTAAAACCTCACATATCCTTCCGGTGTGATCTCAGCTGTTAGCTGTACATCTGACATGTTATTCTATTTTTTCAGAGTATCTTGTTGGTAAAAAATGAAGGTGAAAGTATGGCTATGCTTCTGTGACTTTCAAATAGGCCTCCCAGCAGGTAAGGAAGCCATATCAAAGGTGATATAATGACTGCAGAGAGCCTCCAGCCGTGCTCCACTGACCGCAGCAGCCCGTTATTACAAAGCCCATCAAGAAACATTTCTTCTGTTCTGCTGTGAATTGACCAGGTGACAGTGGGATCATCTGCAGATATTGGCAGCAAAATTCTACGATCACATTACTCTTATTCATAACTTTACTACTTCAAGTTCTTAGTTTACACTAATCACATCTTTCACTTTGTTTTTCACAGGCAGGTTATTTTAAGACCATCTGGGGGATTTCAGGTAACAAGTGTTTATCTGCAAATTTAATATAACATGTCCCCTGGGCAGGTGGAGACATGGCAAGGAATAAACATTTATTCTTCTATTTTATTTCATCTATTTTTTGTTTAGTCTTCTGTACCAAAAAATTATTTACCACCTCCCAAGATATAAAATCTTAAGTCTTTGATTTTACAGTGTAATTTTGAATTAAAATATAATACATTTATTTCAAGCTTTCTTGTCAAGTACAATTCACTTGCTACATGAACAGATAATTTCACTAGTTTTAAGTAATTGTCTTCTCAAATTTAATGTTTATATATTACATAATTGGGCTACCATTTTTGCAGTGTGCTTTTCATCCTTGAAACTTCATATTTCAGTGTTCACAACAGCAGCACCAGGCTAACAGGAGCCTCATTACGACGATTCCCAAATGTGCCATTCTGAGGTGGTTTCAAGTTACAATATTGATACCGGTGATGTGGTCCGAACGTCAGCAGTCTATGAGAAGCCACAATTAGACCACTGCATTCCAAAAATATTGTCTTTATTGCTGACTGTTTGTCCTGGAAAGAGGTATGGACTAATGTCCGAGTACTCTGGGGGCACACATCCAGCTCATGGTTCCTACTCTGTTGCAGAGTAGGAAGCAATAACTTTTAACAAAGCCTCACCGATAGAAAAGATCTGGGGGAAGTTTAATGCTTTTGTATTCATAAGTTCTTAATTAAAGAAATGCAGAATGCTCATTGAGATAAGGAGATGCCAGGAGAAATGAAGGGCCAGGAGCAGCTCAGCGGACGGTTTAGTCCAGCCCACAGGATGACAATTTTTCATACAAATGAATAATAATAAAGATTTGAATGTCTTCTACATTCACACAAAAACAGCAGGTATGAAACTTACACAAAAGAAATGGACTAGGATTTTTCAAAAGAAATTTACTGATCTGTTTGCTGTTAGGTTGTGGTCGATGAAAAACCCAGAATCTGACTTAAAGACAGAGAAAAGTCTTTATTGGGGCAAAACACAAAAACTTTACAGAGGCTTGTGCTGGACAAGCATAATACCGCAGAGGGTAAGCGGACAATCTGCCGACGAGTGTGGAATAATCCAGAGACTTTATGGAGGAGGTGATGATGATGGCTCTCAGGTGTGCAGCTAGCTCCAGGGCACATCTCTTCAACTCCACCCACCACACACACTCACACAATGGGTGGGGAAAACAGCAAGCATCAATTGCAGTGTTTCAGTTAGATGAGCAGACATGAGAGAAACGAGGGAGTTTTACCATTGGCATGCTGAAAATGGAAAAGGTTGGTTCTGGGATATTTCACATTATTTTGCACGAGGAAGTATTGCTTGAATGTATTCTTTATTTACTTGTTTACATCAGGCATTCATACCTCCCTGCAATGAAAGAAAAAAAAACTTTTCAAATTGTCCAAAGTTTTAGGTTCAGGTCCACTCAACGTTAAAATGTACTGTGCAGTGGTAAGCGTTCTTGCCTCATAGCAAGATTGTTGTGGGTTCAAGTACACAACCTTTCTGTGTGCCCTATGACAGACTGTCCAGTCTACCGTCACCCACAGGGATCAGCTCCAGCACCCTGTGACCCTGAGCAGGATAAAAAGGATAGAAGATGGATGAATGTGTATTGTGAATTTATTAACTTTACTGTTGAGAAACAACCTGCACTGTAATGTATGAAGCAAACATGAAACATGAGCTGCTCTCTAAAATACAGTGGAAGAAAGAATTGTGGAAAATTGGCTGTTTTACTACCACAGAGTAAATGTGATGGACAAGAGAATGGCTTTGAAAATATAAAATCCACTTTTTTAAGTGAAGCCAGATTCAGACCTGAATCCAAAGGACATGTTGTGTAATGAGAGTGGTTCTCAGCAGACCTCCAAAAAAAACTGGATAATAGTGTAGATATTTCCCTGGATATTGTGTAAAAGCCCCCTCATGCTTCCATGTCTGCGAGTGTCCGCTAGTATGCGGATGTACTCAAGTGTCCGCGGAGGCATACACGATTGCCTTCATGCTTCACTTCTTGGAGCGCGGCAGGATGCGTACCTTAACGATCCCGAAAATACCTCCATTTCTTGTTGTGGTGTTCTCATCATTTCCTAAAGTAGTTTATGTTTCACTCCAGGAGTTCTGAGCCGTCTGACTGTCTTCATTTGCTTTAAAATTGTGATTATTCGGTATATCGTGGCACGGGTCCATGCGGTCACAAAATTTGGGCTACGCGCTGTCGACTCCAGAGAGGTCAGCGCGGGCATTCCAGAAAGGAGGCGGATGACAATTTTGACATAAGAGCGTACTTCTGCATATCAGTGGACACTTGCGGACGTGGAAGCATGAAGGGGCCTTAACTCTGATCAGCAGCTTCTCGAAGAGCTGAGCTGATGATGTTGCTTCCAAAACAAATCAAGCAATTAAATTCAAGATGTATTTCCTTTTCACAGGGAGGATTAATGTGAAACAATATTGACAAACATTGTGTGTGATTGTGATTTAGCGACAGATCGCTTGACAGTTTTCATTCATGCAGAAAACTCAGCCATTCTTCAGGCTACTGTTTGTTGCCACTGAAATTGATATTTGTACAGCCAGCAAGAATAGCACTTTCACATAAATGTCTTACAGTGGAGTTATTTTTTCAAGCCCTAAGCTGTTTCTTTTCTAATCTGTTATCTCTCGAGATGCATGTAGGAAATAATGAACACCAAACAGAATCCCATAAATCACTGCAGCTGCTGTGTTGCTTTGTGTTTCCACTCCTCTGACATGGCGCCTCACACAAATACACATGCTTCATCAGGTACCTTCAATCTGAATGATATTCAGTCAGCCATTAACTGTGACAAAGGCTGCAACGAAGCTGAAATTCAAGGTTCTCACACTCCATTTGGACCATATTGTGGTTTAGTGCCGATTCCACGCATGTTTTATCAAGTGGAGAAGAAAACCTGGGGATCACAGAAACACAGGTGTCCAAACCAA
The DNA here is from genome assembly GCA_900302745.1 of Parablennius parvicornis. Lineage (NCBI taxonomy): Eukaryota > Metazoa > Chordata > Actinopteri > Blenniiformes > Blenniidae > Parablennius > Parablennius parvicornis. The sequence continues at coordinate 13,673 of OMNM01048569.1, forward strand.
AATACCTTCTCATGTGCTGAAAGGTTAAATTCGATCGCATCTGCTTGTCTTCATTCTCACTTGGAGAGTCAACATTAACTGAATGTCAAGGGTGTAACGATACTATTATACAACAGAATGCGTGAGGGGATTAATAGTGTTCAAAAAAAATCTTGGTCTGTGGCTGTGCTAAGTAATTTGACTCGATTGCCGAAGCATCTAGTCACTTTTAAATTCATCAGCGAGAACATACAGTTGGAGACTTGAAGGACTACCAGAGCAACAGATGGCGTGGCCTCCACAGAGTGCCCATCACATCATGTAGTTTGTGATTTACGTATCTTCATGCGATCTCAGACACATAAAGCTTCTGGTGAATACATCCGAGCCTTTTTAGTTATTCATGCAAATGAAACAGGGCTCCAGAGCAGCAAAAATAAAACAGAAAAGATCATGTAAAAAATCCAGGTTTCCATCACAATTTTACCTAATATCAAAAGGACTGGGACCAAAAACAATTCCATTTGCAATGGTTTGAATGGAATCCCTTTCATATCACATCACTGCCAAGTCCAGAGGCTGTAATAAGAGGAGAAAATTGGGTGCTGGAAGATCCCAAAAATCTGTCCAAAACAGCACAGATTTCGAAAGGCTGTAATTTCACAGAGATTCAAGAACGACTGATGTTTGGTTGAAATCCAATTCTGAAATGTCAACACAATCGACCAACCTTTTAGACACGTACTGTCATATTAATATTACAAATAATGATTGGCAATCTAATCCAATGTTTATCCCAATCAAAAGCTATCCATCTTTTGCACTGCTTAACCAAATGAGGCTCTCCTACAGAGACGTTCATGTGTTGAAAAGATGAGGACAGAGTGGCATTTGATCTTATGCACAGTGTGTGTTCTGTATAGAAAGAGGATTATTATTTCAAGCGATCTTGAACAACTGCTGCTACATTTGTTCGTCCATTTTCTTTCTTGATCCATTCCTCAGTCAGAGTCCCATGCATCGGGGAGAGGGGGACATTGTTTCTGACTGTTATGACATTGCCTTGAGGTTCGCTGTCCCCTGGTGAGACGGGAGGCTCAGGCTTTAAATTCAGGCAGTCTGGCTTGAGATGTAATGGACGACATGCAATGGGGTTACGTAATTGGGATACAAAAATAAAAAAGTGGATGTAATCTGTTACAGTATAGGGGAAAAAACATGTAATCTTATTATAGGTATTTTTTAAATCAAAAATTGGGGGCAGGGCAGGGCAGGGCAGGGCAGGGCTGGGCTGGGCTGGGCTGGGCTGTCTGGTGTCATGGATCACAGCGGAATATAAAATCAGACTCATTAACAAGGATAAGAGTTCAGAGAGTTTGTACAAAAAAAAAAATCCAGATTTTTAACAAATCTGGCAAAGGTATTCAGAGGGTAATCCAATAGGTAAGCGTATAAACATGTACAAATCCCCCCAAAAACACAGGAAGGTCACATGGAGAATATAAGGAGAAACACAGGATGTCTGGAGACTGAGACCATCTGGTAATAGACACATGAGCAAAGGAAAAGTGTGCAGTGAGTGTGCAGCGTGCAGTTAAGATTTTCAAATTCAATGTTTTGTGCCACACGTCCGGGACCTGGCAAAACAAGTCAAGCGCAGGGAACAAGATGACATTAAACAGTAACGTGCTTTACATTGTTTACCTGGCATATACACCTCTGATAAAAATATTTATTAGAAATACGGGGTACATCTCCACGTTTGCCAAAGTGCTACCATCAAGAAGGCTGCAGTTACCAGAATCCAAGGAAAACTTGGCCGGTTAAGTCAGATGTGGCGGCGGGGCATGAGAGTGATTTGTGAAGCATCACGGCGGCGGGGCTCTTAGTAGCAGGTGGTCGGTAGCAGGTGGTCAGCGGGTAGTCGGTAGCGAGTGGTTGGTAGCGCGTGGTCGGTTGAGGGTGATCAGTAGCGGGTGGTCAGTAGCAGGTGGTCAGTAGCAGATGATCGGTAGTGGGTGGTCAGCGGGTGGTCAGAGGCAGGTAGTCAGTAGCAGGTGGTCGGTAGCAGGTGGTCAGCGGATGGTCAGTAGCAGGTTGTCGGTAGCGGGTGGTCGGTAGCGAGTGGTTGGTGGCGGCCACGTAACTGCAGCTGGTGCACTCATTTCTCCATTATTTTTATAGCTGTCTCGTGGCATTTTCATATCTTTGTGCATTGTGAAGGTGCTGTGATAACTGAATGTCCCCATGTGGGAGGAATAAAATGTGATTGCCAAGAATAAAACACAATTTTCCATAGTTTTACTGCAAAATTTTTTATAGCTTCACAAAAGTCAAATTGTTGGGATACTTTTTGTTCTATTAAAAGAAGAATGCAACCCAAAAATTTTTGCCAGTGATATTGCAGTTTTGGCATATTTTACATAACATCCGCTTCTGAAAAAGTGACAATAAAAGTGAGTGTTTTCTCCCAGAGAGCTTCAATGCGGCCTTGAATGGATTTTCTTCATCAGATTTCCACAATAGTCCATTCACATAGTTTTGAAACACTCCGAAGTGAAAACAAGGACAGCGGCACATTCCCTACATATAAGAGGGTAGCAGGTAATGAAAAAGCAATTTTTATTTCTCAAGATAAAAAAAAAAAAATCCTAATGCAATGCCATGAGCATCCTTTAAACTAAGGGAGATCAATGTGTGGCCTTGTCTCTGTCTTCTCACAAGAAATCCTTTTGATTAAAATGACTGAGTGTTTTGTCAGTTTCCACGGTAACAACAAATTAGAAAAAGATCTATTTCCCTTTGTGTCATGGCCCATCTCCAGCCATTGAGCTGGTCCTCCTGTTAGAAGTGAAAGTAGACTCAGAGATCCGGTGCTGGGATAAATCAGAATGTGTTTACCTGTGAGTCTTTCAGAGGAATAGTTAGACCTTTACATATTTTAATAGGTTTGTTGAGTTTGTTGAACTTGTTTAAAGAGCTGTTTGAAGGTCTGTGGGAAGCCAATTCAGAGATTTTTTTTTCAAAGTCTGTTATGAAAGCTTGAAATTATCAATAATATTTGTTGTTTGAATATATATACACACACACACACACACACACACACACACAAACACTTTTCTTCATTTTATATGTGGATATACTTGTGGATATATTCGGTTGAATATGAAAAAAATAAGTTATGACAAACTCTTAATCTTTATATGATCATAGATATAAATCGTAGATATAATTAATTTTCTTTTCAAGCAAAAAAAACAAACTATTCTTATGGAACGTTGTGTTGTGAACATGAATATATATGTAAGTACAACAAAAAGGCACTCAGAAAGCTTAGTTTTAGCTGCTGCCTCTGAATATATGGACCTCTTTGTCTTTTCGTATGGATATAGTATCCAGAAGATGATCCAGATCATGGTCATGATCATCATATAGTCAATCAACATATTATATTTTATTCAACAAACATTCATAAATTCCACATTCAAATGTTTACACGTGCCAGGGTTTTTCTAAAAATAGATATTTACATTTACAAAAAAATATTAATTGACATGGACCCGCATATCCACTTGGTTCAGAGCTACTATGAGCAGCCAAAACTGTAGAGGGCAGTGTAACGAGAAGCATGAAGCCATGATAGCAATCATCTGTGTGTGATGCATGTCTACAGTTTGAAGACTGTGATGAAAATGGATACAGCGAAAGCTGTGCTTGCTTTTACATTATATGCACCAAGAAATGACTATGTTGTATTTGGTGCTATATAAATAAAGCTGAATTGAATTGAACTGATTGAATTATACTCTAACACAACATTTAGGAATTGGTCCACTTCTTTAACGGTCCAAACAAATTAACCGTGCGGTATTATTGCTGAACAGGAAATAACTTGGGCGATTCGTAACGTTGTGTTTTTTTCCAGGACTCTGATTGGTGGAGATTTACTTCACAATATGTGATGGAAGCGTCATCGGCGTCATCTTTTTTCGACCCGTGTTTACAGTTTAACTGCTGTGATGAAAATAGATCCAGTGAAAGTAAAGCTTGCTCTTGTGCTTTATTTGTTATATATATGAACAATATATTTAGGAGGAGCTCTGCTTGTTTATCGGTCCAAACAGACAAATTGTTTGACTGAAAGAACAGGAAACAACTTGCGCCATCGAGGCTTTGGTTTGGTTGCTCAGAGTAGCTCTGAACCAGATGTATATGTGGGTCTGTTTAAATGAAAATTATTTTTGTAAACAAAGAGGTGGACATATCTGTTTTTATAAACACCTGGATACATGTAGACGCAGCCTGAAGAGCACAAGCCTCAAGGTCGGAGGTGAGTAATTAACAATGGTCAGTGGAAAATCTCTGTCTGAGCCTCTTCTGTGTATGCAAACACGTCTGCCACAAACATATTGTACAGTTTAGTAAAGTTTCAAGAAAACAATCTAAAAGCACATCAGGAGTGTTGAGGGTCATGGTTGTTACAGTTTGCAAACTAAAATGTTTTTAAGGTTTAAGGAGTTTTGTTTATTTCATGTAAGCATTTCAGCCATGTAGAAGATTTCCAAATCTAACACCTATTTTAAGGGAACACTATGGGAACAAATGGTCCTAAAGAAAAAATATCCTCACAACCTGCAGGAGTCCCACAAGTAAAAAAATTAAAAATCTTTATTTTAAAAAAGATGTAAAAGCTTTTTCATGCATTACATTTTGATCAATCATACATTAGATTCACCTTTTGGACAGCAACTGGCAGGTATCCTACCTCATGCTTTGTTTTAGTATCTGCTGTGTTGTTGAGAGATGATAAAGGTGAAAAATGAGAAGTGGGTGGGTGAGGAGGTTGCATGAGGCTCCAAAGAATCCTATCAGGAACTGATTGCCAACCTGAACTGCATCACTCAGCCTCTGGCCTCCAGGAAGCTCAGCAACATGCTCTGGGAGTGACGGCCAAACTGAAGAACATACGGCAAGGAGTGAAGGCGTTCCAGAAGTTTATCGCTGAAGGAGAAAAAGGCACCATGGTGTCAGCGGACACGCTGTCCTTTGACGAAGAGGCCAACCCGCATCATCCTCATCAAGCCTCACCTGGAGTATAAGGAGGCGGACGACAGATTTGTGGAGGAGATGAGCAGCCTGCAAAAAATGGCTCAATGCAGCTGCCAGTCAGAAGGCAGGAGGATTTTAAGGATTTTGTGCTTTGGTTTGAGTGAAATGTTTCTACAAGTTTTGAAAGTTTTTGTGTTTTAAGTTTTGATTCCGTGTCTGCCCACATGTTGAAGTGTCTTTAAGCAAGACCCTCATCCCAAACTGCTCTCAGTGGATGGACTGAGCCTCTTGCATGGCAGCCACCTCCATTGGTGTGTGGATGTGATTAACAATGGAAAGAACTTGCTATGTAAATGCTTTTTAGAAGTGAAATGAATTTATTTGATATGTTTATGTGATTATTTGCTCAGGTTTGTGCAGAATCTGCAATAGCAATGATTGAATAGATGTAAAACTGTTATGCACTGAAGTAGAATATACCCCAGCACGCCCTCGTCGATGCACCGTGCTCAGGTACGAGGCTCTGAGGTGTAGTTAGTCTGCAGGTGTAGACACACCGCTGCACTGTCCCCATGGAAACCTGGAGCTTGGTATGACGCCATTACCTCTTGCAAGATGTAGTGCACGTCTGAATAAAAGCTTTGTTGATTACGTACTATTTATCTTTTCATTCCAGTGTTTCCCCCACTCCATCATTAATTAATTTGAGTGTTTGATTGTCTTTGTAAATATAAATGCTGCACTGAAACTGTGCCAGGATTGTATTGAGCAGGTTGCTAAATGAGGAGGATTTGAAGCAGAGGTGAAGTGCAGACGGATACAAATAGGAGAGCGGCAGTTTCTCCAGATGCCACATGTAATGATGATTCTGTTAACGAAAGATGGAATTAATGTAAATCTGGTGCTCCGTCTCACTGGGAGGGAGTGAAGCATGATGAGCTTGATGCTTGAGAAGCAGATTCACAGCGATCAGCTGATCAGGCTGAACATCAAACATCTGCAAGTGGTTTAATGAAGTTCCATCCATCCATCCATTCATTGTCTACCGCTTATCCGGGGCCGGGTCGCGGAGGCAGAGTCTTAGCAGAGATGCCCAGACTTCCCTCGCCCCAGACACTTCCTCAGACAGACACACTTCTCAGGCCAGACAAGAGACATAGTTCCTCCAGTGTGACATGCTCGGAACACCTCCCTGGAGAGACGTCCGTGGGGCATCCGAAACAGTTGCCCGAGCCACCTCAGCTGGCTCCTCTCAATGTGGAAGTGCAGCGGCTCTACTCCGAGCTCCTCCCTGGTGACTGAGCTCCTCACCCTATCTCTGAGGTTGCACCCAGCCACCCTACGGGGGACACTCATTTCAGCCGCTTCTATCCGGGATCTTGTTCTTTCGGTCATGACCCAGAGCTCATGACCCATGAGCTCCCCCTTGAACTGCTACCTTATCGTGGTGGGGGAGTTTGAGTACTCCAATGATCCTAGGAGCTATGTTGTCAGGGGCTTTATGCCCCCAGTAGGGTCTCCCAAGGCAAACAGGTCCTAGGTGACGAGTGAGACAAAAAGCAGCTCAACATACCCCTATGGACAAAAACCGAAAGAGAAGTGAGACGTCACCCGGCAGGGCACAGCCGGGCGGCCACCCTGGAGCCAGGCCCGGAGTTGGGGCTGCCACCAGGTATCTATCTATCTATCTATCTATCTATCTATCTATCTATCTATCTATCTATCTATCTATCTATCTATCTATCTATGTGGATGTGTTGTTCTGTGGTGTGGATGTTTAATGGCGGCACCACACTTGTTTGTTAGCTTTGGCTATCCATGACTGACCGATTAACCGGACAATCAACGCATGCCTAACATCCGTACCAGTCAAAATCTATGTGTACTCTTGTGAGAGGAAGTTGCGGTATGTTAGAGCATCAAAACGAGCTCTATGCTTGATTTTTTTCCCAATGAATTTTAAGACTTGATATAAAGACAGTTTAAGGGAGATTGGATAGGTGAGAAAACCAGGTTATATTCTTTTAACAGAATAATGTTTAACAGAATAATGTTAATATGTGTTCTCGAGACACTGCTGCTTTGCTTATTGTGGTTTCTACTTTGCTTTGATGTGTTTCCTCCACACAAACAGCATTGATGCTTTTCATGCTTCTCATTAGATACTGAGCTAAGGATTTAATCTTAAATATGAAACTTGTGTGACTCATAGGAGGAAGTTTTTCTGTATTAGCTTGTAACTCCAAAACCTTTTCATATTCAGCACACACATTAATGTATACTTTCAGATACATTTTTTCTAACCAACCATACTGAACTCTGGCTTTTCACTTGCCCACATTGCATGTTTTTTATTTTTATTTCAGCTTATGGCTCCACCAACAACAGTTGTGAAGCACACACACACAATTTTAGAAATAACTTCAACTTTTGTGCTTCTTTCTATACTTTAATTCAACCAAAGGCTTCACTTTGTGAGTTTGAGTACAGGTGTTATATTTTCAAAGAAAGTTTCTTGAAACATTTTCATTAAACAATATTTGAAAGCAATAGAAAATCACACAAATCTTTTGTGGAATGTAAACAATGAATACATCTGATTGTTAATATACTTTGTGAGAATTGTTAGTTTGGATTAAAACCAATAATAAAGTTAACAATGGTTCTTTTCATTAAGTAAAAAAGAGTCACTACAACTTATTTCATTCATTGATTGTAAAAAAAAAAAGTGCAAACATATTCAAGATTAAGATCGTACTTCATCAATTCCACCATTGTTAGTGAAACGTTTAAGCTTATGTCATCGATTCAAAACACCAATGTAGCGACCAAGAATATATAAACAACCAATATTCTAATAACGTTATAATTTGAGACAGTTTGAAGGTGAAAAAGCCAATTATATTAAACCTGGCAAATAAAGTAGTTCAGTCAGTGTTGTAAATTTTGCCATTAATTTATTAAGTTATTAGATTATAGTAGCATTAATAAAAACCTTTGATAATGTGAAGAATGTTTAAATAAATATCCTGTGAGCTTACATTTTGTATTAGAAAATCCACATAAGTGATTGGTATCACAATCTTTAAATAGGACAAATGGAGAGAAACATGACAGTAAATATACAAATTTATAAAAACCAAATAACAAGAGAAGTTAAGTATGTAACAATACATCATTTATGTAACAGTACATAAACAAAAGTAAATTTAAAAAAAATAAAATATTACTTTTTTGTGGTTTTGTGCCATGTACTTATTATAAAGACATATGTTGAATTACATAGTCCTTATATTTATTCACTCAGCATACAGACATGCATCACTCTCTCAAATATAGTTATACATTTTATTTTACTATTATTACAATATCGGCAGATTTCACAATATGTGTTTTTTAGTTTTTTTCACCAATATCTCCTGAAAGATCTGAAACTTGTCACAGGTGAAGCATAGACTCAAAGGCCAGACACAGCAGGCTGGGAGATGGTGTTTCTTTATTGGATAATAAAGGGGACATGAGAGATGGAAAACGCTGGAGAAAAGCTGGAGCGACTGTTGAAACAACACACAGAACTCACAGAACTTAAGCCCAACTTAAAGTGCAGCCACCCGGTGAAAACAATCAGACACTCAGGCTCAGGTGAGAGACATCAGAACAGGGAGCAGCAATCTCACTAGAGGAGGGGAAGTCAAGGAGCCTGAAATGAGAGACAGCATGAACTTCAAAATATAACAGGAAACAGACAAGACAAAAATGTGCACTGTGACAATACTAATAAGGACCAGACATCAACTCCTTTCTTTCTTTCTTTCTTTCTTTCTTTCTTTCTTTCTTTCTTTCTTTCTTTCTTTCTTTCTTTCTTTCTTTCTTTCTTTCTTTCTTTCTTTCTTTCTTTCATTCTGATTGCGGTGGGATTGGTATGGATTAGCTGGAACTAGCAGAAGGCGGTAAAACAGCTTCACGGATGACAACTGCCGTTGAACCCAATTGAAGAAGAAGAAGACGAAGAAGGGATGAATAAGCTGCTGATAAGTGACAGAGGGAAACAGTCATTAGGGACAATGAGAGCGGTGGGAAACGATGAAGATCTATAAAACCAGCAGATGGCAGCAATGCAACATTATGGATGTGAACTGATGTTAAATCTTCTTCACTTTCTTCTTCACTTCAGTTCCATTGTTAAAGAATTTCTTTTTCTAAATCTCAATCATAGAAAATAATGTGTTGCTGCTTCCCACATTGTGATCTCAAACTTCCATTTAACATGGTAAATGCTGAGGAAATAGACCTTGACAGCAGATCTGAGGCAAAGAAATCCCTGAGGCAGTTTGACACAATAATATCATCCCAGTATCTCCTGCAGCACTTTATGGTTTTCATCCTTCCTGTGAAACCACGGAGAGAGGGAGTGTGTGTCCGCTGGCTGTGTAACAGTAGATCCTCAGCCATATTGTGGATGGTACACCGAATCAAACCAACTATAACCTGCTTTTTCAGTGATAATCCAAGAAAAACACAGTCTAAGAAGAACACTGTAAAAGGGACTACAGGTACATCACAGCTAAACTGCTTCAGTATTCAACTTTTATAACAAGAACAATCCGAGATTTCTGATCTCCTAACTGAGGGACATGAACACAGGAAATGACACATAATCCACATCCAGATCAACTGCCTTTATTTCTTTTTTTAGTTTGGTGAACTAATGATTTTATTTCACATTTTAAAAAACACAAGATAAGACTATATTGTTACCTTCTTCCACATTATCATCAGAACCGTAGTTGAGAAGCCTGGTTTCTTATGGCGTTTCTCTCACTAACTTGTGGCAGGTGCCTGCTGGTTGTGTCGTGATGTGGAGGTGGATGGTTGTAGAATTGTAGCCGTTTATTCCTGTTTATACACACTGGAGTAACAGGAATCATTTCACACACACCTGCAGTAGCACAGGCAACAGCACAACAATAAACTACACTTCCCATAACCAAAAGTGCTACGACTTTATTTCCCACAATGCACTTCTCATTTAAAGTGATCTGTAACAATATATTGCAAAATAGAAATTTGGAATATAAATGTACAGGCAGTCTCATGAATCGTCACCAGGTTGCTGTAAATAAGCTGGATTCATCACAAGGCTAATTTCCATCCGCTGTCCCATAAAACCAGGCAAGGTTACAGATGTATACTGTAGTAACAATATTGTACAAAGGCAATGATGATGAAATACTCTCATGACATTCATAGAAGATAAATGTTACGCTGATTTTTCCTTACTGTAACTGCAGATCTCAAGTTTTAGCTTTTGCTTCAACATGTGAGTGTTGAAGCAGGATGTCTTCTGAATATGGCTGCCTATTCAAAGTGCTTTTCCACTAACACACACTGTCAAAGTGAAGTCTATTTACCTTCATCAAATGTGATTCTGCGCATCATTTGACTTCTCAAACCAAATTGACCTTTGTCCATGGACAGACCATTAAAAGCAGCCAGATGAGTAATAGTGGAATGAAAACAAGTAAAGTTTTGCAAATACATATGGAGCAGAGGAAGTAGACAGATAGAGAAAGGCAGGAAGGAAGCGATGAGGTTAGAGCTACTAACAGGTGACAGCTTTGTGATTAAAAAATGGGAAATGTGAGGGTGATGAGGGTCAGCACGGGGTCAACATCAGGGTGAGCCAACAGGAAGCGTTTGGAGAAAGGAAGAGCAAAAAGGAAAATAAATATATTTTTTGGGATGTTTGAACTACTTCAGTCACCTCTTACTCATGTTAAGTTCATCACTTGTTTTCACCTCGAGATATGCCTTCATTTCTTGGTGTCATACAACCAACAAAGGGCTGGGAATTCTCGCTCCATATCAACATAACAGCATCACAGTTACTGCAGATTTCTGGAAAGACACACATCAAGTAGATGTTCCATGTGATCAAATGAAAAACAATCTCTGGCAATGCAGCATGATGGAGAACATAAGGAATGTCTGAGAGATGTGAAAATAAAGGTCAATGAAGAGCAGTTGAAGGCCTGAGCTTACAAACAGACAATACTGGGCTGAGTTTCTGATGAGTGTTCTGATGAGTTATTTAACACCGAGTCAGGTCGGCTTGCATCACCTGTTCAATGTTACCAACATCCTGCACAATAAACCTAAAATTCCCTGGCACCACTTTTCAGAAAATAAGCATGAGTCTGATTCTGCTAGTTTCTTCCTGTTAAAAGGAGTTTTTCCTTTCCATCATCCACCTATGCTTATTCATATAGAATTAATGGAGTTTTCTCTGCAAAAGTGCCTTGAGAGGACAGTGTTGTATTTGCATTAGATTTATCTTTTCTTAATCCCTCTGTTGCTCTTAGGTTCCCCACAGCTTTTCATTTGTGACACATCATCTCCTGTATTGATTGATTTGTTCTTTTTTTTTTTCTGCAACGGTCACTTACTTTTTGATCATTTCTTCCATAAACATGTCCGACTCCATGAAATCACAGTTCATGTTGTGTTTTTGGGGCCTCATCATTGGATCCAATCACTCGATAGCAAAGCAGAGTAATAGCACAACAACCCTCATTTATTCCTGTTTACTTGTTAAATCACTCTGAGTTGACCTGACAAACCACGTACAAAGCAAAACACAATCGATTTGCGTGAGCATGAAGTAGAGTGCATTTTATGTCGGATCTTAGAAGAACAGGCCCTTGGGGGGATTGGCTGCATAAAATATCTCATTCGTCTGGTGGAGATCGACCTGCCGACTCACTACTAATAGTCTCATAAAGCTGCTTTTCATGATTTTGTGCTTTAAAGAAATGAGAACATAATTTCGAGTGTATACGTTGACATGGCTGCAGAGATAAATACTCTCACAAAGGTTTCGTTCAAGAGAGCAGATCATGTTTTTACTGCCAGTAACACGATAAATCGTCTGATTGCTCCTCTCTCAGTTCCTTAGACACCACAGAAGGTCAGGTGTCTCAGGTGTCGGGTGTGTGTGTGTGTGTGTGTGTGTGTGTGTGTGAGAGAGAGAGAAAGAGAGAGTATGAGAGAGAGAGAGATGGCAGCTCGTTAAAGTAAAGCGGTTATTTAAATACAGTCTTATAATTGTACAGCGATTCATATTTTTAAGTCTGTCTGCACACATTTATCATTCACGTCACTGCCTTTGTGTCATTTGCTCTTTATATCACAAGTGGCTGAGATCACAAGTTGTTCCACTCTATTGTAACCTCTGAAAGCTAAACCTTTCAAACTGATCCACAATTTTAAGTCTTGATGGATCTACAAACAGGACAATGTGATGCCTGCTTTGATGAAGATCACTATACGTGCAGATAGGGCTGAACAGACTATACAAAAAGTGGAGGACTGTTGTGCCCGTGCGCCGGTTGTGCAATCTTAATCCCCAAAAGAAGAGGATATGTGGGCACCGAGTGCACCGCTACTGATCCCTGTGATCCCTGGTGAGCGGCAGCGGCCGAGTCCAGGAGGGGCTTACTCGCCTCTCTGCCCATAAAGGAGGAATCACCAAGAGACAGAGGGACAGGCAGAGGAGACATGCACAGGACTGCAGAGTCTGTGTATGAGTGTTGAGTTTAAGTTCTGTGTGTTTGATATACTTTAATAAAAAATATTTTTTGGAACTCCTGACGCCACGTCTCTCTGGGTCGACCCGGGGGTGGAATGCTCAACCGCCACAAAGACATAAAGACTGGATGAGCTGTAATTGTCTGCTTCTGAACTCAGATAAAAGAGAAAGTATTGTATTTGGCCCAAAATATCAGAAAGAGAAATGATCGAGTTACATTCAGTTACACTGGATGGTATTACTTTGACCTCCAGTAGCACTGTGTGGAATCTGGGAGTTATATTTGACCAAGAGTAATCCTTCAACTCCCACATTAAGGAAGTCTGCAGGGCTGCTTTCGTTCACCTGAAATGTTTCACCTGTGAAATCAGGAATATGTTGACCTGGTGCATTTTGATATATTGTAATTTCCTATTAATATGGTGTCTAAATAACTGCTTAAGAAGTCGGCACTTGATTGATTCAAAACCCAACAGGGAGAGTACTGACAGGAATAAACAAGAGACTCAATCAATATTAACTTCTTATTCATTGTTAAATCTAGTGCAGAATAGATTTTAAAACCATTTAACTTATAAAGCTCCAAACAACTATCATATCTGAAAGAGATGTTAGTCCCATGTGACAGGCTCAGTTTAACAGGGGCTTCAGAATCAGAAACAAATTTTTTTAAAGCACGTTTGAAATTGCTGCATGTTTCAATCTATTCCTGGTGTATTTGGTTGTTTGACATTTTATGGAATTGCTTTTATTGTTTAGTGTTTCTTCGGTGCTCTGCTTTGCTGCTGTAACAATGCAAATTTCTTCATATATATATAAATATATAATAGTGGAATATATTTCACTATTACATCTCACTCTCACTGAGCTTTACTATTGTATTATACTGATTTATTATCAGTATAATACACACACACTGGGACATCTAGATCAGGGTTTTTGCTCAGTTTTGTTTCTTTCAACTTGACAAAAGTAAAGCAAAATATCCTGGTCAGAACATTTCTAAAAAGAGTTTGCAAAAATCTAAATGAATTAGTGATATTACAGCAAGGATTGTAGTGAACACAAAAGCAGACCAAACACCAGAATCATGTTTCAAGAGTTTATTCTCAAAACTCAAAGAGAAAGATATCAAGGGAAATTCACAAGAAGTTGATAAACAGCCAAGGGTCCGAAAACACGTGAAGTCAATACATTGGGGGAAACATAAGAATAGTTGCAGGCTGTCTCGATGTGAACACATCAAGACAATCTGGGGACAACACAAGAGAGAAAAGAGAATTTATACAAAGGGGAAAGGTGAAGACACAGGCCACACACATAAAAATGATTAGATAAAGAGAGGGAGTACAAACAGGAAGTGCAAGTGTACAGTGAGTACAAAATAAAACAGGAAAAACCAAAAAAGAAAAAGGATGAGAAACTTGAACATAATGTACTAAACATGTCTTTCCTATTTCTTTCTAAGATGGAAGTGATGTGATATTCAGTCAGTACTGCAACCAGCCCAAAAGACACCAAATAATGACTTTTCCAGATGTAAGTACTGGTGTGGACATTGCTGATCAGATTTTACAGACTTGGTGTGTAGATCTTAGGATATGCTACTCGATCAGGGAGGGAAAGACTGAAGGCTGACCTTCAATCATTAGGACATTCACTTATTCTGGGAATTGTTATTTCATGGAACTGAAAAGATGGCTGACGGTGATTGTCAGACACTGGAGGAGCACTACTGAACTGTCTCCTCACGAAAAACTACCTCAGCTCTTTATCCTGCAAGGTCACTGTGGGGGTCATGGGAGTGTGACTGTAAAGTTGGAAAAAAAGCTTGTGACCATGTCCCAAGAGGATCTTTACTATTTCGTTGCTCCGGTCCCAGTGGGGGTTCCTTCCTGCTCTAAATCTAGACCTCTAAAACATATTTTGGGTCGCCTGTCACTGGTTGTGTGTGGAATTTCCATTGGCAGGATCTGGACATAAAGCAACAAACTGATGAATGAACAGAATCATGGTCAGTGTTATTCTGATGCCATAGATCCACTTATGTGTTGTAATCTTAGACACAATTCAGAGAGATTTGACAAATGCAACACTATATGTTTTGTTTATGTTAATTTGAATCTTAATAGCCTTTATGCAGAAAAAGTTATTTCTTCAGAACACCAGTTACTACCAGTCTCAATGACAGAATGGCCATCTTAACATGTGTAATACCTTCAGTGATAAAAACCAGCTGCGATGTCAAAGTCAACAGGAGATTGCACAAATGTAGATGGAACAGAAACAATCCTAGGACTCTTTGATTAGCTAAAGCATTACATAAATTACAAACATTTACAATAAACTCTGCTTCCAGTGATCCTGTAGAGGGCAACAAGATTCAAACACCGTGCAGCAAGGCATCATTATGTCTAACAGGAAGCCTTTAGAGAACATAAGTGAGAGTTGGCAAACATGAGCCTGTCAGTGATTTTAAAAAGAACCACATTGTTTTGACCATCCCTCTCTGAAATTCTTGGTCTTGAGCTTTTTCAGTCAGTACAGAACAAATAAGTGGTCTAGTCAAGGAAAG
Organism: Parablennius parvicornis; assembly: GCA_900302745.1. Classification (NCBI taxonomy): domain Eukaryota; kingdom Metazoa; phylum Chordata; class Actinopteri; order Blenniiformes; family Blenniidae; genus Parablennius; species Parablennius parvicornis. The sequence continues at coordinate 28,864 of OMNM01048569.1, forward strand.
AAACACGAGTGGATTGTGGACAGGACATGACCAGTCAAGGGCCGTTGATGTATTTGGATAGAAGTTCTGGCCTTTGTGGCTCAATCTAACTGAAGAGCCAAAGCAGTAGCAGGTTGCCACTGCATACATGTGTCCACCCCCCAAGTGTGAAAACATCAGAACTGAATCATGAATAATACAGTTTGTTTTTATTGCTTGCGTACAGCACTTTGTGATTATTTGTGAAAAGCACTTTATAAATAAACTTTACTTACTTATTTACATAAAGTAATGCCTAAAGGCCCCTGCATACTACCATTTAGAAGCCATAAGAACACGAAGAAAGTTTGGCAGGACAGCTCATACCCCAGGAAGAAGCTATCAAACTCACAG
>OMNM01048570.1:0-27518 GCA_900302745.1 Parablennius parvicornis
CCAAACTTTAAACTGATGCAAGCAAATCTTATGGAGCAGGCGACAAAACTCTCCACACCTGCACCCCCACCTACCACCCCCCACCCACACACACACACACACACACACACACACACACACACACACACACCCTCGATCCAGCGATGCTTATCTGACCCGTTTTACCTGCCTCCTTGTTGTGATGCAGCGCCAGAGGAAGATGATGTGAAGTCCCAGCTTGAGAGGTTGTGGCAGGAGGTGAATTCACTTAAGGAGATGCAGGCATTGCAGACAGGTACTGTATTAGATCACTGTGCAATACACTATTAGGGTGTTTTCAGACATTCTAAACTTTTATATAAGTTAAATTACCAGTAGAGGGCAGTCGTGCTCACATTAAATTGAAATGAAAGATGGGGTTGCATTAGTTTTGCAACAGATACCTTTAGAAATTCAGTTGCAAACTGAACCTCTTTTAACGTCATACGCTTACAATTTCCTCCATTCGTGACATTTCCAGTCTGTCTCCGAGGCATCAAAGCTCACAGAAAGTGCTACCTCACCATCGAGGAGCCCAAACATTACCATGAGGCTAATGAAGACTGCATCGCTCAGGGAGGGACTCTGGCGACGCCGCGGGACGCCACGGAGAACAACGAGCTGAGGGACTATGCAAAGAGGAGCGCTCCGGGCTCCAAGGACTTCTGGATCGGCGTGGCGGACATCGTGAAGGAGGGCCAATACGTGGACGTCAACAGCCTGCCGGTGAGCTACTTCAACTGGGACCGCTCCAAGAAGCAGCCCACCGGGACAAAGCGGGAGAGCTGCGTGGCTCTGTCCGTGGCCGCGCAAGGCCGCTGGTCCGACGAGGTGTGCCGCAGCCTCAAGAAGTACATCTGTGAATATATCATCCCCTGAAAACCACCCATCTCATCGGCATCCAGCAGGTTTAAGTCATTCAAACTGTGAAGGAAAACAACAACAAAAAAAGTATTGTCTGCTATAGGCAAAATGACTTGTCAACTTATCAACGATTTGTCAACACCATAGGGTCACAAGAACAATTAAAAACCACATTAGATAATTTCCACAGTCCTTCCTGTTATTTGCACACGTGTTGCATGTGGATAGTTCTGATTTTCCCTTCCCACTACAACATGAACACGGCTGTCTTTAGTAAAAGTGTTTCACACAGTTAATGCGCCTCGTGATTTGAAGGTATGAAGGAAACGAAGATCACAACAATGTGAACAATAAAGTGCACAGAACACAGGATAACCAGTCAGACACAATATGCTTTTATTCAGTCATATTTATGATACTGTGGGATTGCAATTGCACAATGTTCTATAAAAACAAATCATGCAAGACATATATGCTGCTTAGAGTTTATAGGCTTTTGTTTGTGTTTGATTTTAATTCTTTAAATATCTTCCAATAAAATTCCAAAGAAGTAACTTGTAATTTCTGAGTATTTTAATGAGTGTCCTCTAAATTATTAATTGTATCTTTTTGGTTATCAGGTATTGGTTTATGAACATATTTTAATTTATTATCAAATAACTTTCCATTTCCACACAACCTCCTGGCTGAAATGATCCGAAAATGATTGAGCAAGAAAAATCAAGTCTGATTATATTTTATTAAAATAAATACACATGTAAACAATTGCAGCTCTGCTTCAACTTTTTGTTTGTACATTAAAAAAAATATATTTTATTTGATGTTTCCTCCTTTTTTAGTAACTGAAAGCGCAACAGAAAAAGACAAAAAGCAAACTGCCAGTTCACAAAGAATTGTAAATTAAAAAACTCACAAATCACAAAAGTGCTCAGTGGTGTAAATTGACTGAGGCCCTGTACCAGGTGTCTTGTTTAGAATCCAAAAACAACCCAAATTGATATCAAGTGATTCAGACCAGTTAAATGACCAAACATGAATGTTTCCCTTTTCTAAGGCATAGAATGATTATGTTAATGTCTTCGTTTAATTAAATCTCTTTTCACAGAAAAAGGTATTTCAACAATGTGTTAACTGATGCCTCCTTGTGAAAAATGCATTAAATTCTTAAACGAACATTTTTTTGCAGCTCCAGTTTTGTCTTAAAATATATTTTTTCATCCAAAAATGTATTTAAAAACAACAAACAAAGGACTTTGTGTTTCTTTCAGCAAATCTAAAACAGGTGACCATTGATGCATTTGCTGATCACTGATCACTTCACCATGGCTCAGTGTTTAAGAAGGGAGACACTTCAGTACAGGAGCTGAACTGTAAATATGATGGCTGCCACCGTAATCATTCAATAAGAAAGTAACCAGTAATTTAGGTCAAGTTGAGTCGAGTGCTTTAATCCCAGTTTTCTCTGTGGGAAAATTTGTAAGAAATAGTTAATGTTATCAAACAATAAAGGTGCTTTCTTCAGATTTTTTAGTAATCTGTCTGAAATGTCAACTTGTTATACACACATTGTTAAACCTGACACCTCTTTTTTTTTTCAAGTTACTTTGACAAGGTACCTCTGTTTGAGAAATGATTACTCACAAATTTCAGGGCAACACTGTTCATTGTGAAAAATGTATTAGATCATCAAACAGCGACAAATTTAATTTCAAATACATGAAGCAGGCTGCACAATCGAGTAGTGTTTGGTGCTCTTCTGTCACAATTACAAGGTCTGGGTTCAAACACTGGCTGGGGAGTTCTGTGTCTGTGTGTGTGTTCTTTCCAGTACTCTGGTTTCTTCTCACAGTTCAAGGACTTGCATGTGAGGTTAGTTGATGACCCTAGGTGCATGTGAGTGTGTGTGGTCATCTGTCTCTGTGTTTGACTTGGGATGGGCTGGTATTGACTCCAGCACCCTTGCCACCCTGAACAAGATAAAGTGGTATAAAAAATAGATAAAAAGAATCAGCCAATTATATCAGGATTACTTCAGATTGAATGTAAAAATATTCCTGCTTATGGGAAAAAAAGCTGATTGAAGATGTGAGACTCATCAGAAGAAAATCATAGTTCACATCAACCTTCTTGGAAACATTTTCACTCTCAAAACAATCGAACGCGCGCCGTCACGCACGCTGCCCGGGCGTCACGCCGTCGGCGCACGTCACACGCGCTGCTTTGGACGGAGCGTGACGTCAGAGCTCTCCGTGTGAAGTCTCGCGGAGTAAAACACCGGCCATCTTTCTCCATTTATAGCAGGACACTTTGTGCTACAACCCGGAGTGTCGCGATTACTCTCCGAAGCCCTGCAACTTTTCTCAAGTTTAATTTTGGTATTAAAGCATCCAAAGTTACATCAAACCGCACACAAACCATGTTTGTGTTCACCGCCGCAAAGTTTCTTCGCTGACATCCTCGTCCGGATAGACGCTGGTCTAAACTGTCGCACAAATGGAAATGGTGCCTAGCGAGGAGAACCAGTTCGTACCCAAAGAGGTGAGCTCACGACGGACCTGCTCCGGGTCGGAGCGTCTGCCTCAAGCGCTATTAGAGGCCACACACATTCATAAAGGCGAAAAAGTTTAGCGGTACTTTTGGACTTTGCGGTCCCGCTGTGTCGTCCAGAGGCTAAGTGTTAGCTCAACCCGACTTGAACGGCCTATCGTGACAGAGCGCGAGCTAACGTCATTTAGCGGCTAGTTTTGCTATCTAAGATGAAGTGACTTAGTGAGGGGAAGAAAACCTTCAACATGCGTGTCATTCAGCTGCTCTTCCTGTAGACTGAGGCTCTATTTGATTAAAAACGAAAACGTTTTTCAATTGTACTAACTGACATGGTGTTTTCAAGTCGAATAAATATTACATTTGTCAACATTACTTGGCTCAATTGCATAACATTAGCTTGGAGGAAATGGCTAGCCGACGGCGTTAGCCTTTTAAATCTGTTCAGTGGCAGCGAGCAGCTAATCTACTTGTTTTTGAAGTTGCTTAATCAAACACAAAATAGCTACACCAGTTGAATTGACGGGCCTTGTCCTTGTAGCGATTGTCCATCTAGGGCCATTGTTAGTAGTCTGTCGTCCGCAGCTCATTCAGGTTATTTGTGAGTTGTTTTGAACACTTGTAGTTTTGTGGTAAAGGTTGCCGTTAGCACGATTAAACTCGTAAGCTGATGCCAGGAAAAATATACATCCTACATTACTGTTAGTGATCTGGTTGCACGTCAAACACTGTTTCGTGTTTGCTTTTGACGTTCGAGATCTGCCAAGGTGATAAGTTATTTCGCATTTCCTTGTTCAGCCCGATCATCTGCTTGGCAAACATTAACCTAAAAATTCTGCCATAAATAGCTTGTAATTTAAAGTGCGATTCTTTGTTCACTGTGGTGTTTACCCAAGATAAAATCTGAACTACTTTGTCTCTTGTCAATACTATTGATGACGGCTTGGTTATTGACATGTTGGCCCAGTTTAACACTGTGACTTTAAAGTTTTGAGGATCTAATCACGAAAGTCAGGTTTATGAATTTTGATGCACATATATATTGGTTTGTTCCTCTCTTTAAAATCATTCACGTTGTTATTGCTTTTTCACCTAACTGACATCAGCTGCAGACCCATAGACATGGATCTGCATGTATTCCTTATGAAAACATTGGATTTGATGAAGCAGCCATGCAACACTTATTTTCGTTTCACAGTATGGTAGTGGAGCTTTGACACACTTGGTCTGGTGGTTTGATTAACGTTGCAGGACATTTAATCACAGTGGCGTGTGCAGGTTACATGCACCTAATGTGATTTCCAACCGCTAAGCAGTCCTCTCAAAGGGACTCTTGTAGTTTGAACAGACATATGTGATACTAAAACATGTCACATGCTAACACATTGCCTGCACACTGGCATTCACTTTATATGATACATATTCAGTTTCAGGCCAGTTCCAGGTAAGTTAACCATGAGTAATAGTCATAAAACCTGTACTGCACCTTCCGTACAATAAATGCAGCAAGTGCTTCACAACAAAGAATCGCATACATCAAATGATTATCAATCAATGTAAAATTCTCTTTAAAGGTTTGCTGACCAATTATGGCATGATGCAACACACTGTATACTGCATCATAGTATATAAGTCAGTTACAGTTGAACAGTGGAATGAGGGTTAGAAATGGCCGCCAAAAACAAAAAAATTTTGCTTTAAAGTTACATAAGTTTTGAAGATGAATTAGTAAACTGTGAATAAATAAAAATCTTGACAGACTTATTTGCTTTCATTGAAAAAACAATCCTGATTTATGTGTATGTATGATATACAGAGAGAAAATAGAAACCAACAGAAAAGTAATTATGACAGGGCTAAATAGATTAAAAAGAAAGAAGTAATGTGTAAAAGACCTATAAAATCTAACATGGTTTATAATGTTTTTAAAAATGCTGATAAGGCAAACGGTTAAAAAAAGAAAAGATAAAATGGCTATAGAAGCTAAAACACATGAATTATAAAATGGCAAAAAATATTATACAATATTCATAATTGAAGAGTTTTATGTTCTGAAAAGTCTATATACACTTTTACATACACTCTTTTGGTATCAATAGCCTGCAACTGTATTTTTATGTTGAAAGGCTTTGTCGTCTTCTCAAGGTTGAAGATGTTTTGTGGCTCCAGATAAATTTTTTGTGGTTGGAAAAAGCAAAAACTGTCTTTTTTTGTTGTGCACGTACCAAACGTCATTGTTGAGCAACAGTACAGTCATCACAGTATTTAAACGGTGTGCATCCGTCACAGCGTGATGAGCAAAGCAAGAAATGCACATGGATGAAATGAAAAAGGAGGAAATCGCTCTTGAAGAATTTTGTTTTGTCTTCTTTTAGTCTGTACAAAAACAATGCGTTTGATAAAGATCAGCCTTTGTGAACTAGGGAAAGTTGTATTCAGTGTTGAGAGTTTGGTGTTGGTATTAAAATTGTTTTGTTCAAAACTTGAAATTTAAAAAATCCACTGAAGTCAGTCTACTCAAATGAAACGCCAGAGCAGAGAAAGCCTGTCGTCATATACAGATCAGTTTTCTGCATGTGCTTTATCTGAAAACACTGACTCGACACATTGACGTAGCTTTAAACTCGTTTCAACCTTAAGCTTTTTTTCATCTACTTATCACACAGCATGTGGTTGATTTTATTACATCTTTTTCTTAATGGGGAATTAGATTAGTTTCTTCCACCTCACATTCTTGAGGGGAAAAAATGCAAAACGTTTTCAACATTTTGACCTGTCGTCACTTTGAGGCCCTCACTGACATGTCGGGTGAAGAAATCTCAGCTGTGTGTTGCGTTACCTGTGGCTTCATGTCAGCACCTTGTGATTATATCCATGGTAAAAATAACCTTTAATCTCATAATACACTTGTGTGTTGTCAGCTGCGGCTGCTGTTTGTGAGCCATCGAGTCACATTTTGCCAAGATCACAAAGGCTATTAAAAATGTCATGATGATGATTATGTGATTGCCTTTCCACACGCTAAGCTCAAACATATGCTTTTTTTGGGGTTTTTTTTTACTGGGAATTCATTGGGTTTGGTTCATTTTTGTGTATTTTGGGTTGTTCTTCACCCTCACTGTCTCCATCAAACATCAGGGCGTGTTTTGGAGTTGCAGACAGAGTATTTTCGATGAAATGAAGAGGATTTCTAAGGTGTGTGACACCAGCATGAGCTGTGCTTGCCTCATGAAGCATGGTGTTTGTTAGATGCATGACACCTCATTGCTACCAGATTAACTCTTTATAGGACACCTATTGAATTTCCTTTGAATATTCAAGGCCTTTTCCAATTTTGAGGCTTTAATCAACTCCCTCACACCTGTTCTGAGTCTACAAATATTTGTAAAAGAAAGCTTAAATACTAATGGATTCTTTGTTTGACTCAGGTTAGTTCAGGAGCTACATCCAGCTCAGTCACTCTCACAGGAGCCCAAACGGTATAAAGATGATCACTAAGGATTCTCAGAACAAAGAATTGACATTTTGAAATATTTTTCATACAATCAAACCTGAGGTAAGAAGGGCAAAGATGTTAGCGAAGAAGAATTTATCATCATCATCCCCTGTTACTGAAATAACATAAGTGACATCACTGAATCATCAGTGCCAAAGCAAGAATACTTGCCCTTATAAAAGATTTCCATGATGGAATCTGGGTGAATAAAAAAAATAGACAAAAATAAACAGCAACAAAGCAGTGTTGGCTTATTTATTTTTCTGGATCGTTAGGATTCGTTACGATCAGACTTAACTGTTATTATGGCACCCTGATAATCACCGAAGTACAAGTTTTTCTTTTGGTTGTAGTTCAAGAAAACAAAAAAACATGAGATTTCTGAAAATATTTGCATTTATTTAACATTTGCGATTCTTGGTGGAGAAATGAGTAGAGTATGTTAATACATTTTCGATTTGTTCTTCCAAATAACTTTGCTCTTTCTCTTGCCTCTGATTCACAGTAGCTATCTTCTTTTGAGGCTGAGGGGCTCCAGCTGATGAGCCAAATATGGTCACGTGCAGAGCAGGAATGCACAGCGCATTGAAACATGTTATCACAGTTCAGTTGGTCCTTTGCAATGTTTCTTAAAACAATGCAAGGAAAGTTTAAGTTTTACTGAAATTTAGCTCCTCCTATAGGCTGAATTGGACCATCTGGCACACCAGGTTTGTCCCCCTGGTCACACGTTTCACTACCCGGGTATAGAAGTTAGCTTTGTCAATAGAGGCAGGGAATTGACCGGCATGAGAAAAGATACATGTAGTGGAATAATAACACTTTAAAACAAGCTCCCTTTATAAAAATGACATTGCCTGACCTGTTTCTCACCTGGGTGAATAAAATAAGCCAAGGTAAGTTTCCAGTTTTCTCTTTTAAAAAACAAAAAATCATACCTAACTTTGTTGAAAAGTAAACAAGGCCAGGAATGTAAAAGTTCTGACTTAAGGAACCTCAGTCCAAAAGATTTTTCTGGTTACTGAGTAACCTTTAGTGTGTTTGCTTCTTTCACTTTTGATATCGCTTTCAGTCTGCAAGGTGCCACACTAATTATCAAAGGGTGTGCTTCGATGGCAGACAATGACTGGCTTCCTCTTGAAACTCCTGTTCTGCTTGTAAAAGCCATTGGGCTCTGTGCCTTACAAGAAATGCGCCTGTACAGTGAAGCATGACTCAGCACTTTGATGGCCTGTTTATTCTAACAGATTGTGGATAATTCACAACAATCTGCCCGTGTTTTCGCGGAGCGTCCAGTCTGAGCTTGTTCATTCATGTGTAGGCTGGTTTCTCACTGATGTACCACTTAAGTAGACATCTGATGATGTAGAAAAGAAAGATTTGTATTGAGCCTCAGTGGCAGAACATGAAAATGTGATCTGCCTTGGCAAGACGGTCATGGGTGGAGATCAGCCAATGTAACCAGCATACCATATTTAATCTTCAGTATTGATAAGATTTTCTTTTTTGTGCATGAAAAACAAATACATTCTCATAGACATTAACCTACCCTTTTATTAATTCATCTGTAAAGCCTGTGTGTCCGGTTTCAGCCGAGATGGTGATTTCTTTTGTGTGTGTCCTAAAATCTCTCTGAAAATGATGTGTGTTTGACAGACAAGACAACATGTTATAAATGGTGCTGTCATGTTCACATCATCTTTGTGGATTTGCAGATTCAAAATGCAGCCGAGGAGCCCAGAGTGCTGTGCATCATTCAGGACATCACCAGTGCGAAGACAGTCAATGAACGGCTGACCCTCAACCTGCCGGCTTCCACTACACTGACCAAACTTTATGAAGACGTCGCTCACAAAGCCGGATATGTCAATGGCACTTTTGGCCTTGCGTGGGGAAACACACAGGATATGGTGAGGCCTGAAAATCAGTTTTGATGTTGTTTTTTTGGTTTTTTTTCCAACATAAAGCTGCACACTTCCAGGTAAAGATGGATCTCATCTCAGTTGCGGGGAGAATTTTCTTTTTAACTTGGTAAATCGGCAGACAAATGTGCTTGAACTGTGGAGCTGAAGTGGCACCTAAGCGGAGGAATGTATGAAAAATTGTGTTTCTAAGGTTGACTGTATGATCACCATGGCAAATAGACTTTCCTCATATTGCACATTTTCACAGCTTCAGCAGTCTCGAAGTGCTTCACACTTTTAGTCACATTGTCACACTCAGTGACGACTGCTACGCACGGTGCTCAACCTTTATTGGGTACAGATTTGGTTATAGTCTCTTGCTCAAGGAAACGTCAATACGGCGATCAAGGGATCAAACCACAAACCTTTGGGTAGATGACCCACTCTATCAACTGAGGCACGGGTTAATTTCAAATTCAGTAGGAGTATTTTTTTTTTCTTTTACCTGTTCACATGACACCAAGAGAATATGGAGAAACTTCCATTTTGTTTTGGCTTCTCGTTTAATTGACAATGTTTTGGAGTCCCTGATAATGACACTTTTTGAAAATGCTTTCCAAAGCACAGTCATTTTCACCACAAATTCACCACAAATGCAACTTTTCTGAAACAAGTAGAACTGCACTTGTGCACGACTGGTGCAATCAGCCATTCTTCTCCACGTGCTGCTCACTCCTAAGAATTTAACAACACTTCTGCAATAAAGCGTATATTTACTACACTGTCCTGGATCACATGTGGAAACATTATTTACACACATGAGATCTTCAGTGGGCCTATAAGATGAAGAAAGAGTTTGATGGTGCATGACTGCTTAAAATGGTTATCTGCATGCATTGTATTACAAAAACACAGCACCAACTTCTGCCTGAATGTGAACATTTCTGACATGAAAATGCAAAAACGATGCAGTTTCCCACCTTTAAAGTCGTGGTTAAATCAAAAGCATAGTTTTCTATATCAGTAAAATTAAATTTATTGATATTTGATCCAACGTGCAATGATTGCCGAGCATTCAGAAAAATCAAACTTGTTACCTGGAGTTTGCTTGTTGAAATCCAGCTGTGATGGATCACCAATGTGTGTGCCTGAGTGAGACCCGTTGCATCAAGGAAAGTAAAACTTGGTCCAAATCAAGCCTTCAGATCATGTAATCCTCTGCGATGACCCTAGAAACATGAAGCCGAAATACACCATATAAGTGACAAAATATTGACAGAAAAAAATGCATAAATGTATTTTTTTTTTTTAAATTGGTGTTTTACATTTGGATACTGAAAGATCATATTTGAACTTGTGATAGAAGCATGAAGTCATATTCACTAGTATTATATTGTAAGTCCCGGCAGCACAGGCTGCAGTTTAACGCAAAAATAAGTTGCAAACAGTCACGCTGCGTCTTGAAATTATATGTTCAGTCACAAAAATATATACTGTGGGTCTCTCATTGTAGTGAACCTTGTAAAAATAAAACAAATTGTCAGTCGTAAAGAGAGTAGTTCGACTGTCAAGGCATAAAAACTTGACAAATAAATAGAGCAAATCGAACAGCCTTGCATTTGTCAAATAGCCTATTTCATTGTGTCTCATAAATGGTTACTTTGTGGTGAAGTTAAGTCTTTTATTGAAATGAAAAAAAAACTAACACTTGGAGCTCAACTTATTTCTTCTTCACCAGAAAACCACAAAGCTATCGGGCCAAAAACAAGCCACACATTGATCAGTGTATTGTAGAAACTTGGGAGAAAATTTGATGCATTTCTTTTTAACTGAGACTAAAACTTCTTGAACAATCAACAGTTTTAATCCCGATATTAGTAATAAGCCGGAAAAAAAACAAGTTGCACATTTATGCATACTTTAAAGTAAAATACAAGGGAGTCACGTAAAAGTAAAAATGTCTACATTTTAGAAATGTAAATAGAACTTTTCCACACTGCATTCAAAGAAATGCTTAAATTTTGTCTAAATCATGCACTTGAAGTGATCACCAGTTTGTTTTTTCAAATTTGATTTCCTCTTCTGTGTCTGATGACACTTGATGGACAGTTAAATAATTTGAATTTCTTACTGTAGCTTTTGAAATCCAAAGAGAAAAGTTGGCTTCTAAGACGTTCTGACATGATTTTAACTATTTTCCTGGTTCAGTGACCCTGATTGTAAAAAAATAAATAAAATAGAATAAAATAAGTGATGCAGCAGAAATCTGGTGCAGTTCCTGCTACACCTGTTTTTGTCATCGTGGAGCTATGATGACCTTTGTGCAGAATATGCCACACTTGGCAACTTGAAAGAGGGAGTCTGCTCTGTTTTTATAGCATACATCTGGTTACAAATCCATTTTGTTCCACTGTGGTTGAGGTGCAGTAGATTTTAAGCATTTCTGGCAAGCTGTGGTATGATTCATAACGATGACTCTCAAACTGTGTGTATTCTTGCTCTTTAATCATGCCCCATGTATGGTTTATAGGGCTGCCCCCCTGCTCACACTACACAAACAGAGCACCACTGACGTATCATGATGTCGGTAAAGCTGGTAATGACAGATTTTGTTATACTTTGAGCATGCAAGTGGAGTTTGTTACACCAGTTGTTTTCCATAAGAAAAAGATGGCAACACTGGTTAGAATAGTGATGCAACTGGTGAAGACTTTCCTGTCCGTATGCACAGAACTACACACTGAAGATATTTTTAACATGCTCAGTCAGTGTTGTGTTTCCTTGGTTGTCACTCACTGTACTTATTGTTTCCTTTTCTTACATGAGCCCAGGCTAATCCCGCTGCTGACCCAGGCCAATGCCCAGGTGCTGTGTCTGTTGTTATCTCACTGAGTAGGTCAGTGGATTAAGCCACTGTATGTTTCCACTGCAGCACTTGGCTTGTTCGTCCTCGGCTTGCCCCGAGAGAAAAGCCGTCAGGTAGCTTTGTTCACATGTTGACTTCCCGCTGCTTCCCTCTGACATGTCAGTACAAGGATTTATCTGAAAATGAGGAGTTTAATTCATCTTGTGAGTTCTTCTGATTTGGTTTTTAATGTTTCCAGCTCCTATTTTTTGACAATCTGTGAAGCTGATTTGTTAGTTTGTTTTTTGTTGCATACAGGCACCTCTGGATCACAGCGGTGAGATGGCCCTCTCAGATTCAGGCTTTGAACCTGGTGGTAAGAAGAATTTCCTCCAGCTGATAGACAAAGAAGGAGAACAACCCCAGGTTGCATCAGTAAGTTATTCAACAATATCAACAAAAGGAACCCCTGTTTATAAAATTGTCAGAATGTTCTGCTTGTAGATAAGAAGCAGTTGAATGCAAGGTAAACGTGTGTTTGTGTGTGCAGGATGAGTCGGGAACAGCAGAAAGCAGTGGACTGGATGACAGCTCCCAGGAACGATTTATTGGGCCCCTACCGAGAGACGGCACTCCAACCTGCAGTGGTGACTACAGCAGTCCTTCTTACTCGTACTCCTCCATCCTCAGCAAGTCAGAGACGGGTGAGATGTGGATGCCTGCTGGAGTCATGACTGGTGAATTCACAATAACTGTCCAGACTCTTACCTCATGTCTGCTGCTCCCACTTCAGGTTACGTAGGCTTAGTCAACCAAGCAATGACCTGCTATTTGAACAGTCTTCTGCAAACACTGTTCATGACACCAGAGTTCAGAAATGCACTCTACAAGTAAGGACATCTGCTCATCTATGCTTCTATGAGGTTTAACTTATGGAACACAAATTTTTTTAAAGCCTTTTTCTTCCTCCTGTCTGTCGTCAGCTGGGCGTTTGAGGAGTCAGAGGAAGATCCAGTCACCAGTATCCCCTACCAGCTGCAGAGGCTGTTTGTTTTGCTGCAGACCAGCAAGAAGCGAGCGATCGAGACCACTGACGTGACACGGAGCTTCGGTTGGGACAGCAGCGAGGGTGAGCTCCTGCCCTCCCCTGTGGCAGGGCTCACATGGCTTGTTGATGAAAAGAAACAACAATGTGTCCCCACGTGTGCTCTCAGTCATCACTTTTTGTGCGTGTTTCTCTTTAGCCTGGCAGCAGCATGACGTCCAGGAGCTGTGCAGGGTCATGTTCGATGCCTTGGAGCAGAAGTGGAAGCAGACAGAGCAGGTAGGAGAAAACAAGACGTTTACTCACAAGTTCAACAACAAACATTCATGCAACCAAACCGAGGGCTCACAGCAGAGCCCAAACAAAAGACCATCTGTGGAGAAAGTGGAAAGGGCCACTAAGCCCTGGGGAGAGCTGTTCCTTATCTCAGGAGAAAGTTATAAACTGCAAACAGTTAGTCCTGTGTGCTTATGTACAGCCATGTAATCTGTATATGTGTGCTTTGGTATTGGAAATTGAATTCATGTGAACCCAATTTAAATAAACACCAGTAACACACAGGTTCTTTTTTTTTTACAGTGCTAATCTATTATTTTTTTTTTAGATTTAAAGCTTTTAGTCAAGTGCATTTTCTGTCAGTTCAGCCAGAAAAAGTGAACCGATTGCAGCCTTATTAGAATTACACATAAATAATGAACTGATGTGTAGAATCAGTGGACATCTTCTAAAATGCTGACATGTTGTATTTTGTTTTACTGTTTTCCTGTTAGATCTGTTAACTATTAGATCGGTTGACTCAGACATGTCTGATGGACTCCAGTAAAATAGTTCTGCCTTAAGTTTTGCCTGTACATAAGTGATAATACTCAGTAGAACTAAAGCCTCTGTTACAATCTTCAGAAAAACTATAGCTTCAATTAAATGTCATTTAGAGTGTTGTTGATGACACTATGCTTTTGGTTAAGCAGCATGTAGAGCACTGATGCAGGCCTCTGGGTGATGCCAAAAAGTTGTGGTCAAATGTCAAGATGGGCTTACATTTCCTGCTTAGGCTGTATGGGGTGGCGTTGGCAGTAGAAAGAGCACAGAAGCCGAGACATTTTTGTCCCCTGCAACTTCCTCCAGCTCTTCTGGGGGGACGCAGACCAAACCAGGGACATGATTTCTCCAGCCAGTCCTGGGTTGATCTCTGGACCTCCTCCCAGTCGGATGCGTCTGATAAACCTCCAGATGGAGTAGACACGAGGGCGTCCTAATCAGATGGCCGAACCACCTTAACTGGCTCCGTTCAATGTGGAGGAGTAGTGACTAGACCTGGAGTCTCTTCTGGATGGCTGAACTCCTCACTCTATCACAAGGAATGCCATCCTCCACCCTGTAGAGAAAACTCATTTCAGCCGCTTGCATTTGCCAATCTCATCGTTTCAGTCATGGCCAGACGTTCATGACAATCCGTGAGGGTTGGGATGGAGACCAAACTGTAAACAGGGAGCTTTGCTTTACAGCTGAACTTGGTCTTAATCAACAGACCAGTAGTGACTCCATTACTGCAGAAAACTGTTTGAATCCCTCCTGCCATCGCACATGAATAAAACCCCAAGGTACCGAAACTCCTCCACTAGAGGGAAGGTGCTCCCCCCTTACTTGAAGAGGGTATACCATCCTTTTCTGTAAGAGGACCATAGGCTCAGATTTGGAGATGCTGATCCACAGACCAACTGCTTCACATGACAGCGAAACAGTGAACGCTGGAGGTCCTGATGTGACGGTGCTCGGTTTACCAGTTAACCTCAAATGCACGTTTTGGTACTGTAGGGGGAAAACGAGACATGCCTATTTATGTACAATATCTGGGTGAAGACCACAGCATTTAAAAAACGGGTTTTATCAATAAGTTGTCAGATGGACAGATACCTAGTAAAACACCCACACACACGGGGAGAGCATGCGTTTCATTCAGAAATCCCTAGCCTGGTCTCTGGCCCAAAACATTGTTGATTCGAGACAAGACACCTAATCCCGACACCACTGTGCAGATGTTGATAATATATGACATGAAGCCCCCTACATAGTATTGTTTGAAGTATTTTGAAAACCTTGTGTATATTAATATGTGTATGTCACCATTTTTAAATATTCTAGGACCTATATTGTTATTAAAAAAAATGGATATGTAGTAAATTGTAGTTAAATGGAGAATTAATGGCAGAGCTTTTGTTTTATAACATTTTAAATTGTATAAACATACCCAACAAGGCAGTCACTGAGTGCATACTATTTTTTGTAAGGTACCAAAAACAAAAATATAAATTACATGATATTTAGCTCTGAAGAACAATACAAAATCTGTTTTCATAAAAAGAGACAAATCCTGGTCTTTTATTTAATTTTTTTAAATCTATAACTTCCTGCACTATAAATCATAATCTTTTTTTTTTTTAATAATCTGATGTCAAACTGTTACATAACAACAAGTTGAGGTTCACAAATTTCTTCATATTTGTCCTTTCTTCCCTGCCAGCATATGTTTTAAACACACAAAATGCTAATTTGTGATACATGACTGAAAACACAGGCCTGTCTCACTTCCCTTGTCCTCAGGCTGACCTGATCAACCAGTTGTACCAGGGGAAGCTGAAGGATTATGTTCGTTGTCTGGAGTGTGGCTATGAGAGCTGGAGGATCGACACTTACCTGGACATCCCTCTCGTGATCCGGCCTTTTGGTGCCAGCCAGGCTTACGGCAGCGTGGTGCGTTTCTATCCACATTTGAATCCTTTTCCTCTCATGAACATTGAAGACAGTCATCATCTGTGTGATTCAGAACTTGCAGCTCACATCAATAAAGTTTAATATTTAAGACTTTGCCTAAATGGATGTGACATTCTTGACTTTGTGGTCACAGGAGGAAGCCTTGCAGGCGTTCATCCAGCCTGAAACTCTGGATGGACCCAACCAGTACTTCTGCGAACGTTGCAAAAAGAAATGTGACGCCCGCAAGGTGAGCACACTGAAAGTGCGACATGTCCAGAGAATGTATGAGTGTGTTTTAGCTGTGCTGGTATCTCATTCAAGGATTCTTCCCACAGGGTCTGAGATTTCTGCACTTTCCCTACCTGCTGACGTTACAGCTGAAAAGGTTCGACTTTGACTACAACACTATGCATCGCATTAAACTTAATGACCGCATGACTTTCCCAGAGGAGCTGGACATGAATCCATTCATTGACGTGGAGGATGAGGTGAGAGCAACAGTCAATACCTGCTTTCTCTCTCTGATGTGCTTTTGATGAGGCTTGTTTTCCAAAATATTACCCTTTGGCAGGATGTTATAGCCCCCCATAATATTAATATAATAATGATATCATTTACTTTAAGAGTCCATTGAGAGGAATTTGTTGTCATGTAAATTATTTGGATGGTGGTTTTTAAGCCAGTGAGTGCCAATCCTTCATATTCTACATAAGCAGCTTACCCTTTCCCCGATTTCTAATTTACTAAAATATTACTGCCAAACTATGACTAACATGCCACTCTCACTAAGGTGCAAAAGCAGTATCCTTCAGATAAAAGCCAAGTAATTTCCAACATTTACTCTGTATTGTAGAAGTTGTTTTAACATGGTTTTTCTTTAATTTATGCACACCTAGACAAACCTAATGTGCTTTCCCTCTGTGTGAACACACTCGCTTATTAACCTTTTCTAAACTAACGATGCTGGTGCTATCTTGGATTTTTGAACTTTATCAAAACTCCCCTTTGTTGGGTTTGACCTTGAGCGTTTTTTCCTGTAGTGACGAATCACGCTGCGCATCATCCAATTAAGTTTTGAACATTTCCTCATTCCAGAACTGCTTCACCTCAGAAAGCTCACTGGATTTATTTATTTATTTTTTTATTTTTTGTATTCCCCAGAATATTTGCTGGGTTTAGGTCTGAATTTTGACAGGATAAGTTCAAGGGGAATTTGCTGCATCAGTCTCATTCTGCACAGTTATTCACCAAAATAGGATTACAATAGGGTGCTTAAACTGGAAATGAGGGAAGCTGGTCATGGCCAAAGGCAATAAGATATAAAAATTTGGAATGATATTTCAATATACTTTTTCTATTTGCTTGAGTATGATCACACAGCATTTTCTCGGCAGCAGTAGGAGAATCCAGAAGCTCTTCTTTTACTAAAGATTTGAAGTACTGCCATTGACACTGTGCTCCATTATTACTGTACCTTTATTATCCCTTTACTTCTGACCTGTGGCCTCATGATTGGAGAGATTTACCAGCACTGCTGGTTGCTTTACACCTTTCACTGTTACTTTGGAGTACCGCCTTCATTTGATCTTCAAAGCCTTTATGGTCATTGTTGCTTGGCTGTACATAATCTTTGGTGACTTTTTTTTAACATTTGTTAATAATTTCTGTTTTGAAATGAACCCCTCTTCAGAAGTCGCCTCAGACGGAGAGCTGCACTGACAGCGGAGCAGAGAATGAAGGCAGCTGCCACAGCGACCAGATGAGCAACGACTTTTCCACCGACGACTGTGTCGATGAGGGAATCTGCCTGGACAGCACCAGCAGCACCGAGAGAGTGTTGAAACCAAAGGTGAAAATTGAGATCACTCAATTAAACGACCACATTTATTCTTCTCTGATCATTTGTATTTCTATGATTGTAATGCAATTATAGCCCCGATATCAGGGGTTTGTGACAAAACATGTGACAAAACATGTCACATTGTTGTTCCCAAATGTCCAAAATAAACTTTTCAAATCAAAGTTAAAATTAAAAACATGAATGGAATTTGTTGAGGTGATTTATTTTTATGTTCTTTTTATTATGTCAAATATTTTCAACGTCTTCATCTGAGTTGCATGATTCTGCAAACATATTGCGTATGAAGGCATTTTTTCTCTTTTTTTGTCAATGAAATATGTCTCAAAACTCTTTAACTTAGTATCTGAGAATTTAAAATTGCAAAAAATTATGATTGTAGTTAGTGAAGTATTCCTCCAGCAGATTCTTCACTTCCCCTGAGTTCCACTTTACTTGACATCTAATTGTTGGACTGCTGCTAATGGTACTGTTGGACATTTGTTTGGCATCAGATAAAAGACAAATGTGTGAATCTTGAGTGCCATATCTTACAAGCATGTTGCCTGACAGATTTCTTCTTGCATTGCACCTTGAGTTCATGCACAATTTGTATAATGCACAAAGTACCAATTCAAGGCCTTTCAAAGTGAAAAATGTTGCTAAAATAAAGCTCATCTAGCATTCTTGTGTCAAATGATGATGAGTTGAACTGTCTTGTCAAATTGAATTTATCATGAAACAAATTTCCTCTAAATATCTTAAATGTCCTTATTTATGTTTCAGAAAGCTGTTAAGCTCTCTGTTTTAATACGCAGTGACACTCCATGTTTTCCTTTCAATCTTATGTCATCTGCCATCTGTTCCATCAATGCCGGAGTTGGAGGGATAAGAGTCTCCCGGAAATGTTATTGAGTAACTATCAGCTGGCAGACAAAGTGGAAAAGTTGTGTAGTGCTTCTCTGTTGCCGCTACATGTGCTGCGTCTCTTTCCCTGATAACATTAACTGCACTTTAGAGACGTTGACCTCGCCAGCACTTGCGCACTGGTGTTTTTTGGAGCAGTGCACTCAGTTTAACAGCATCTCCATAGCAAGACCGCAGTGCAGTACTCAATTGTTGTTTTGATCTCAACAGTGTCTTCCAATATCTTTCTCCAGAGTTTGCTGACCTTTGAGCTGTTCTCTGTCATGGTTCACTCTGGGAGCGCAGCGGGTGGCCACTACTATGCCTGCATCAAATCCTTCAGCGACAGCCAGTGGTACAGTTTCAACGACCAGCACGTTAGCAAGGTCAGTTTCAGCTGTTGCGTAAATTATTCACAATAACATGCTTCTACTGCCGCTCTTCAAATGTTTCTCTATAGCAGACTGAGAAGGTATGCTACACTTGAGCGGCCCTGATCGTATCTGAAGGGTCAGATCAGGACTGACTTAAGTGTTTTTAAGTAGAATGCCTCAACAGTCCATTGGCTACTTGACATATCTACAAACATCAGTAAACAAAGCAAATGCAGAGCTGACTATAAAAGGGTCACTAAAGATGAAATTCTCTGCAAATCCCACAAGTTTGAGCCGGGAAGGCTCCTGTAGTCTGATGATTAATGCAGGTGACTTTATGGCTGCAGTTATTCACAACGCACTAGAATAGTTATGTTTATGTTATGTTCAGTAAATGCCTTATGGATAGTAACTTGAATCGCTCTATTTAACAAGTTTAAAGCGTAAGGATCTGCTGTATGTAATGCCATCTCAACATGGGGACGTGGGGGAACCATGGAGATGGAGACAGCCCTTCATAACTCTCACTGGCATTTAACGCTCTGCCTGTCATTCTCATCCATTTCATTTCCTATTCCATTTCTGTTCAGATCACCCAGGATGATATCAGGAAGACATACGGGGGATCCTCAGGGAGCCGAGGCTATTATTCCAGTGCCTTTGTAAGGTCAGTTGTGTCTCATAACAGTCTGTCTTGTTCCCTTTGAAGCGCAACATAGCAATCTGTCAAACCATTTCTTCAAATGTTGATATATCTTTTTGTCTCGTCACAGCTCTACAAATGCATATATGCTGATCTATAGACTGAAAGATCCCTCAAGGAATGCAAGTAAGAAATATATTTCAACGGACTGTTTTAGGAAAATATCCAAAAGTCTGAGATGGCAAGATAAATATGGCAATCGTTGTGTTCACTTCTTCCTGTGATAAGGAATCTATGATCAATACTCAACATTATGGACTTATACATTTCAACTTAAATTGTTCCTAAAGTTCTTCTGAATTCCATCTTGCTCTTAATCCATTGTCATGTTGATCATATTTGGTTTTACTGACTCGGTGAAGGGTTTGAAAATTAGAACTTGTCTGAATAAATGCTTGCTATTGTGACACCTTTTTAAATGTTTTGTCAATTTTCTTTATTGAAAAGTTGGACTACTGTTAATTTCATGTGGAAATAATTTACCTACAGTTTCCACCAGTCTGCAGTCCATGCTAACTTGGCTTGCTTTGTTTTGGGCCTTCATGCCAGCAGTGTCAGAAGCCTCCTAGAGCCATATTGTGTTCACAAAACAAAGATTACTCCCATTGCTTCACAAAGCACAATTGAGTAGCGTAATGTGGTGGTTATATTTATCCTGTATCTCATGCTTCATTCCAATTAGATTGAACTAATTTCCTGTACGTTCCCCCATAGTTTCATTATGTACCTTTGTGTCTGCAGAGTATTTGGCTGTGGACGACTTCCCAGAGCACATAAAGGGTTTGGTTCAGAAGGAGAAAGAGTCTGAAGAACAAGAAAAGCGGCAAAGAGAGATCGAACGCAATACTTGCAAGGTACTTCACCGTTGTTTGTTTAACAGTTTTGTAAAAGCCTTTTTGAAAACAAGTTGCATGTTTATTCATCTTTTTTTTTTACCTTCAGATTAAACTTTTCTGCATGCATCCAGTCAAGATGATGATGGAGAGCAAGTTGGAAGTGCACAAGGACAAAACTCTGAGAGAGGCAACAGAAATGGCCTACAAGGTACTTTTTCTAAACAGCTATTTGTTGAATATAGGAATTTCTCAGTCACAATGCTTTTCCTGCTTTTGAATGTTTGGAAGAGACAAAACAAAAGACTTATTTAACAGTTACTCAATATCATAATTGAAGGAATATTGTAGAACTTTGCCTCTGCAACTTTGATGTTGAGGCCTAAGAAATATTGTCACCTCTACTAGAGGCTCAACTTCTAATGGATTATTAAACAATTCATGAGGATTAGACTAAGAAGTTCAATGTCAAGAGACGACTGAATGTCTGTGTATTGTCAAAATGTTGCATTCATTTGATAAGCTCGTCTTTAAAATGCATTTATTGTAATCAATATTCTGTATGAATGTGATTATTGGACCTTCCTCCTTGAATCACCCTTGTTGGGGACTCTCCCACAGGTCACATATGGTTCATATCTAATTTCTGTGTTTTTGTTTCTCAGCTGATGGAGCTGGATGGAATCGCCCCACTGGACTGCTGTCGCTTGGTAAAGTACGATGAGTTCCACGAGTACCTGGAGCGCTCCTATGAAGGCGAGGAGGACACACCAATGGGCCTCCTCCTCGGAGGAGTCAAATCATCGTACATGTTCGACTTGCTGCTGGAGACACGCAAACCAGAGCAGGTGTTTCAGCCTTACAAACCTGGAGGTAGGGATGGTCACCAATCCAGCAACAAGCATCACTTTCCTGCTAATGTTCTGCAGATCTGGTGTGTCTTCTTGTTGGTTTTTTAAAAAATGTTAATGAAGACACAGATACTAGCATGTCTCTTGATTTTTCACAGAGGTGATGGTGAAAGTTCACGTCGTTGATCTGAAAACTGAGACCATCGCCTCTCCGATCAGTGTCCGGGCGTACCTGAACCAGACCATCACTGAATTCAAACACCTCATTGCACAGGTTTCATACTTTCTTATTCACTCCATTCCTCATTAACCTCTGACACCCATTCTGTGGAAAATAAGTGCTTTCTCCTTTTCCCGGAGTGTGTGACATCACATTGGCATCTCTGCTGATTGTGTTTCTCCCCAGGCCACAGGGCTTTCTGCAGACGCCATGCGTGTGGTCCTGGAGCGATGCTACAATGACCTCCGGCTCCTCTACCTTCCAAATAAGACTCTGAAAGCTGAGGGCTTCTTTAGGAGTAACAAGGTCTCATTCTCTTTGTATCACTTCTGTTTAAAGATTCATACTGCTATTTTCTTATGTACGATGACATTGTATATATATTTTTTCTTTGTGTTTCATCAGGTTTTTGTAGAGAGCTCCGAGTTGACAGATCACCAGATCACCTTTACTGACTCACTCCTGTGGAAACTGTTGGATCGTCATGGGAATACGATCCGACTTTTGGTTCTGCTGCCTGAACAGTCTCCTGGCACCTTAGCCAATAGAACTCTTTGCCAAAAAGAAGACGCAGAGGCACTCTTTGAGGAGTCGAAGGGCAACAGAAAATCTGTGGAGGCCATCCTCGAGGAGAGCACAGAAAAGTTAAAGAATCTGTCTCTGCAGCAGCAGCAGCAGCAGCAGCAGCAGCAGCAGCAGCAGCAGCAGCAGCAGCAACAGCAGTGCTCCAGCACCAGTGACAGTCAGAAAAGCTCTGACGCTAGTGACTTTGAACATATTGAGTCCCCCACCCAGGAGGCTGACTCAAACTCTTCCCTGTGTGTAGCAGCAGACAACAGAGAGCTGGAGAACAGGATCAGGGCCACGCCCGGGGGCAACAGCGGCGGCGCGTCCTCCGACCCTGAGAACCACTTCACCTGCGAGGAGCGCTCGGACTCTGAGGTGAACAATGACCGCAGCACCAGCTCAGTGGACAGTGACATCCTGAGCTCCAGCCACAGCAGTGACACACTGTGCAATGCGGACAGCGGCCCCATCCAGCTGGCCAACGGCCTGGACTCACACAGCATCACTAGTAGCCGACGCTCCAAAGCCCATGAGGGCAAAAAGGAGACCTGGGACACTGCTGAGGAAGACTCTGGGACAGACAGCGAGTACGACGACAACGGGAAGAGCAAGGCAGAGGCTCAGTACCTGTACTTCAGAGCAGAGCCTTGTTCACAGGACGATCCCTTGTGTGATGCACAAAAATGTATACACTTAATTTTTTCTTTATTTAAATCCTTAAGTAGCATCAACTTACTGTAAATACATTTCCAACTTGTCCTGAGATCCATGCAATAGCACTGTTTTCTCACATCACCTCCCCTTTCCATTTAAACTTAAAAGCTTTAACTTAACAGAAAAAGAAGCATTTTGTAGCCCGAGAGGAACTTGGCTTAACAAACTGTTTCTTGTGATCTGCTTCAGGTTTAGTGGTTCACGTGGACAAGAGAATAACTTTAGCAGCATTTAAACAGAACCTGGAGCCCTATGTGGGAGTCACCTCCACCCAGTTCAAGGTGTTCAGGGTGTATGCCAACAACCAGGAGTTTGAGAGCGTCCGGCTCAATGAAACACTCTCATCATTCTCCGATGACAACAAGGTCAGGATGTTTTTAAATTGTCATTCATTTGGATTTGAATGCATACTTGACCTGAATGGTTTTTTTTCCTCCTTCTTTAGATAACCATTCGACTGGGAAGAGCTCTGAAAAAGGGTGAATACAGAGTGAAAGTTTATCAGCTACTAGTTAATGAAGCAGAGGTGAGAACTGAATGAATCTTCTGCTGTCATCATTGTGCAGCTGTCATTTTTCTGTGACTGTTACTCCCTGTTAGAATCTTTAATTGTAGTGACCCAAATTTAACCTGCTCTTCTTTTTCTTTTTTTTCTCCAGCCCTGCAAGTTCCTCGTGGACACAGTGTTTGCCAAGGGCATGACTGTCAGACAGTCCAAAGAGGAGCTGCTTCCTCAGTTGAAAGAGCAGTGCAAGCTTGAACTCAGCATTGACAGGTCGGATCACCCGTCTTATCAGCAGCTAACAAACTAGAAAAGTTCGAACAGGTTTGAGGTGAATTGGGAGAACATGGAAGAATTTATTTTCTGTGTTTGTGTTTAGGGTTCGTCTCAGGAAAAAGACATGGAAGAATCCAGGCACAGTGTTTCTGGATTACCACGTCTATGAAGAAGACATCAGCATTTCTTCCAACTGGGAGGTTTTCCTGGAAGTCCTCAATGGTAACGTCAACCAGTTGGAATGATGTCAAGTGTCATGAATTAATAATCATTATAAGAAATATGTATTGTGATACTTGATTTAATTTTAACTTTGGCATAAAAAGTGAATTGTTTTTGGCAGGAAAAAAACAACTGAGTTATGTCAGTAAAAACTTGAATAGATATTGCAATACAATTCAGAATATCTGACCCTGGAGGTAAAAATGTTAAGCAAATTGTGTGTGTTTTTTTTTTTTTTTATATGGAAACATGAGTTGCTTTTTCTAAAGTTAACAGTATAAATAAACAGCCTTAACATCTTTAGATATTAGTAATAGGACACATGCACAGACACTGCTTAACACTTAACTGAGCTCAGCTGTTTCCTTCTAACATACATATATTACATACTGTGTCCTCAACCTCGTATTTACACAGATTTTCGACACTGCTGGTTTTGCTCCAGCTGTCATTACTCGTGTTTGACGATTGGCACCATCAGGTGTCTGTGGATCACATCCAACTTGTTTGTCTTGTGGCTGTGTCCTCTGGTGTGATGTGGAAAACCCAAACGACACCAGTAGCTAAACATTAGACTTTGAATTTAAAGTGATCCCACTTTCTCACACGTTATCCAGGAAAAAAAAAGCCTGTCTTTTCAGTATATTTTTAAAGTTACTCTATTATTTTTCAAACCATCACTGACAAATCACAAAAATGAAGTAAGAGAACAGAGTTGTGGAACATTTTATTGCTCTCTTTTCCCGCTGAAGTCTGAAGCTAAGTGGATCGATGGTCTCTTGTGTGTCTGTCAGAACCAGAGAAGATGAAGTCCATGTCTCAGCTGGCTGTTTTAACTCGGAGATGGAGCCCGTCGACTATGAAGCTGGGGCCTTTCCAGGAAGTGATCCTCGAGAGCAGCAGTGTAGAAGAACTGAAAGAGAAGGTCTGTGATCATGTTTAGAGATTACATTATTTATAGTCCTTGATGTATCTTTTAGGGTTTGCTCAAGTCACATTTGGTGAGAATTTATAGAAAACTTATTTCTGTGTCCACAGCTCAGTGAAATCAGTGACATTCCTCTTGAGAACCTGGAGTTTGCCAAGGTATGTGCCTGTCATAAATCTGGGAGGAAAGATCTCATTAGGTTCTGTTGCTTTTCTGATGAGCCTGCTGTGTGATCCCTTCAGGGTAGAGGGACGTTTCCCTGTGATATCTCCGTCCTGGAGATCCATCAGGATTTGGACTGGAACCCAAAGGTCTCCACCCTCAACGTGTGGCCTCTCTACATCTGTGACGACGGAGCTGTGGTCTTCTACAGGTAAAACACACAAGTACATGTTGATAAGGTTGAGCATTTTGAAGACGACCCAAATAAAAGTTCCCTTGAACCATTGATGTGTTTCGGGGTTTCAGTTTCACTTTGCGGGATAGTCCAGATGTGTTTATACTAATGAAATAAAAGTTTCAAATATTAACATACAACAAATACCACTATACATTTATTATTGTTTCTTTGAATGTCTTTTAGAAAACACTCATTGATATTTTGCGTTTACTAGAAAACTGCGAAGAACACCTTTTCTCGCCTCTCCATGATATTTTCAGTTTTGGCTGTTAAAAAAAATGCAATATAGGTTTTAGGGATGCACTGATAACACTTTTTTTCCAAAATGAGTGGTGTATGAGTACTTGGATTTGATTACTCCCTGATGCCGAGTACTTAGGCCAACACACATTAAATTTTTTCAGCAGTGAATTGCTGTAAACCGCGGGCTGCCGTAAAGTGGTATTTGTGTCATGGTGTCGGTGGCAATTTAAGAGTACTCATGCCTGCTATTGAACCAATACTATACTGGTATCGGTGCATCCATAATGGGTTTCTATACTGTTGAATTATTACTTTAGTCTGCATCATTTCTTCAACCTGTCTGGTCTAATATCCAAACTGCATCGTTCATCCAATGAAATGTCATCGAAGGCTCACATGTTCTGCCTGCCGTGCTTTGTCACGTTCACAGGCATCCAGCAGCATTGCTTGATGGCTTTGTAGTTCTAATAAATAAAACCATTTGATATACAAGAATAGGAGCTATGTCCTGGTTTGTGTGACAGATTGAGTAACATTAAAGGCGTTCAGACCGACTGCTGATGACACTGAAACTCAATGTAATCACAGACGGCTTGTTTGTGAGCTTGGCTGCTGACGCTGGTACGTGCAGCTTGGGAACACAGACTCTGGCTTTCTTACTAATACACTTAATGTGCTCCTTCTTTTCAATATCTATTTGTGCTACTGTGGAGTATGAATGTGTTCCAATAGTGGTTACAAAGCTAAAATGCACTTTTAGTATTTGAATCGCTATTTTTGTTGTTGTCTAAATTACTGGAGATATCAGCATATCTCCACAGTAGCTCTCACTTCTGGCTGTCCGTCCATCTCTTAAACAGCTTCATTCAGATCAGGGCTGCAAGTGAAGGCAGGCTACACTCCGGACAGCTCACCACGGGACAAACAGGGATACTTTTGCACATACAGACAACTTAAAGATACTAATTGACCTCACATGCATGTTTTTGGATCATGAGAGTAAATCAGACATGGACTGTTTATCCCGCTGCTCTCAGACTGGAGTTGGTGCAGCATCCGGGCAAAGACTTAACAGCAGCTCCTTCTCTGATGCCGTCAGACTTCTGAACCTCTCCTCACAGACATGATTTACGGTGTTTTTATTGATGTCAAATATTGTTTCTCAACAATCTAATTAAAGCTGAATGTGAATTTCAGGGACAGCACTGAGGAAACTCTGGAGCTTTCTGAGGAGGAGCGCAACGAACTGATGAAGAAGGAGAGCAGCCGACTGCTCAAGACCGGACACCGTGTCAGCTACTCACCTCGTAAAGAGAAGGCTCTCAAGATCTACCTGGACGGCGGCCCCGCAAAGGACCCTGGGCAGGACTGAGGCCCACAAAAAGCCCGCCGCGCTCATTTGGATGGTCTGGCTGCTGTTAGCGAAGCGGCCGGGCTGCAATAGTGACTAAAAATGAAGCATCGCTGTGAGGCGGCCGTGCTCTCACTCTCCACTCTGAGTCTCAGGACAGACTCAGAAAACCCCGTTGTGCACTAGTGTATTGTACTGTAAATTTTAAAGGGAAGTACAAATGCTATTCATACAGAAAATAAAAGAATCAAATACTCTATAGACAAATCAATGGCAGGTGAAATATTTGGATGCAGATATGTTCGGACTGTGAAAGTCATTTTGGAAGGCGTCCATCTTGTCTATTTAAATCTAGCTTCACGTCGAGCTCTTTCACTCTCCTATTTGTCGCTGCGTCCTCATCTTCCTGTTCTGGACAGCGTCTTGATTCTGGTTTCATCTGTTGCCGTCTTGTAAGTCCACATGCTTACACCTCTGTCAGTAAAATCATCTTGTGTTGATCGATAACTTTGAATCCAGCAGTACAAACAGCCATGAAAGAGCTACTGAACCAGCCTTCCTTCGTCTCAGCGACTTCTAATAAGCTCAAACGTCAGTCCTTCACAAGATTTGATGACTCAAAAAGCAACAATTTGTAAACTAAGGGTTGTTTATGCTCCTCTAACGCTCCTATGATGCCAGAGTGACGTGCCGTTCTGGATGTTTTTCCTCACTGCTGGTCTTTGTGCTTTCTAGGAGCTCTGCCTCAGTTCTATCGGCTGTCAGTCCTCCGCTCCAAAGTACAAGGAGACAAAATGTTAAAGACTTTCCTCTCTTTGTTGATTGTTGTAAATTATTTTTGCTGCAGACTTGATCACCATTAGGTCTCGTGAGGCTTCAGGCACACATCTGATTTCTGTGTTAACCTTTGATTTAGAAAGTGAATATCTTTGTTTTTGAACCATGTGAACTGGGTGTACACATCTGCAGTTGTCCACATGTGTGTGGTGTTGTACTGAGGGGGGAGAGCGCTCTCTTTGAGTCTCTCTTTTTTTTTTAATGACGGAGTAAGAAGGTTCTTGTTTTTTGTTTTTTTGGCGCTTCAACCTGCTGCTGCTGTTCAATGGACTAACACCAGAGGG
>OMNM01048572.1:0-29382 GCA_900302745.1 Parablennius parvicornis
GATTGATGTAGATGAGTCAAATTGGAGGGGGAGGCACAACAATAACTGCACTACAGTCTCCAGGTGAAACCCACGTCTCTGTGATAATAAAAAATTCAAGATTATTAAGAGAAATAAAACCGTGACATAAAAAGGACTTGTTGTTAAGAGACCTGTTGTTAAGAGGACAAAGCAGACGGGGAGGCAGCTCGCGGCTGGACGGAACACATAGTTCAGTGGGCCATGGAGAAGAACGTCAATGAACGTGAAGCAGTGTATCTGAGGTCGAGACTGATGATGGGCATAAAAGAATGTGTCCCAGGACCAGACGTCAGTTTTTGAGGTGCAGGTGGTGAGATTGCTGATGATGGGAAGGGGCAGTAGGCGGCGCTGGAAGAAGAAGCAGTGACTTGGGAAGGAGACTCACTCAGCAGAGAAGGACAGTCTGTAGTGCCTCTGTCAGTGAAAACACAATCCTCTTTTAACACTGCCGTTAAAAGAGGAGTGGAGGATGATACACTGGTTAAAAGAGGAGTGGAGGATGATTCACTGGTTAAAAGAAGAGTGGAGGATGATACACTGGTTAAAAGAAGAGTGGATGATTCACTGGTTAAAAGAAGAGTGGAGGATGATACACTGGTTAAAAGAAGAGTGGAGGATGATTCACTGGTTAAAAGAAGAGTGGAGGATGATTCACTCATTAACCACAACAATTAACAAAACCACAAACCTAAACTGCACAATGAAGCACTTGCACTTCATTTTTTCCACCAACACACTAAAATGGCCGTCAAAGCACAATTATTTCAACGGACACACACGGAAGCTCTTCTCACGTCTCCAAAACTGTAAACACATTTTCTGCTTTACACACATTTTGCAATTCAAAATGAGACTTTTTAAACGCACTGAAGACGGTTCTCTGCATAAGACACAGCAATCTGACATAAAGTCACATGTTTTCCATTTGAAAACACTGACATTTAAAATGACACCACAAACATATGCTGAACCTGGCAAAACACCTCAACGGTTACGTAATCGTTCCCACTTCAAGGTGGAGGTGGTCGAGGAGTTCTCCAGATCGTTCACATGCACAGAATTATGTACAGATACACACAAAAACCTTCCACTGAACAAGTCGGTGCATACCGACCACCGCCGAGCTGAGAATCAGTCATTGTGTTTTCCAGTTCACCGGGAAACCGCGTTGTATGTCGCGTACTGAAGTCAGCATTGTGCTTATGTAACATCCACCTGCTCCTATCAGTTCTTAGTTTCTTTGAGAGTTTCTCTCATTTTAAAGGAGTTTCCTTCTGATTTAGTTTTACTTGAGAACCAGTGTGGACAGACGGACTTCAATGTTGTTCAACATGGTTTTGCATTCACTCAAAAAAAACAGTCAACTGAGCAGGTGTTCAGTTTGATATATCGGAAATACGTTTGATTAACACGAGCACATTGAGTTTCCCGTTGTTAAACGCTTCATTCTAAGAGATGCTGGGCAGAGAACACGATTTCTGTAAAAGGGATTCAGTCCACTTAATCTGAAGAGATGGAAATGTGTGACATGATTGTATTGTATCAACTCAACAAATTATTTTTTTGAGTGTTGGATGTTGTGGCTTTGAATTTCTTGTAATCTGATTTCATTATTTTCCAAAATCCAATTAACAATGGCAGCATCCTGAATCCCCAATGAACATGACCTCTTTGGCCATGAGCTACGAGCTCTTCCTCTACCTACAGTCTTCCTCCTCCTCTCTGCGACATTGTTGTAGAAGAAAGGTGCTAGCCTCCAGAACTTCCTTTCTGCCTGAAGTGGAAACAATTAAGTATTAATGTGCTTTACCAGCTCCAACATATTTGTAGCTAATGTAGCGTCATTTTGAAGGTCAGTGTTATGAAATGCGGAAACATGGACCTTTATGTCAGACTGTTGCGTCTTATGCAGAGAATCGTCTTCAGTCCCTTTAAAAAGTTACATTTTGAATTGTGAAAGGTGTGTAAAGCAGAAAACGTGTTTAGCGTTTTGGAAACTTGAGAAGAGGTTTTGCTCTGTGTGTGTCCGTTTAATTAATTGTGCTTTGGATGTCATTTTAGTCTGTTAGCAATTGGGAAAAAAAACTAATTCAAAGCCACATCTTCTAAAACAACATCATGTTCATCAACATTCAACAAGTCAGTCTGTCCACACTGGCTTGTATTCTCAAGCAAAACCAAATCAGGATGAAACTCCTTTATAATGTGACTTTTGAGAGAAACTGTCAAAGAAACAAAGAGTTCAGACGAGCGTTTGAATGTAAGTACAACGTTGACTGCTGTGTGCAGTGAACTTGTAAAACACCTTAAGAACTGGAACGTGGAACGTATGCTCCGACTTATCTCGTGAAAAAAAATGTATCAACAGCTACAGGTACAGTATCTACAAATAGTTCTGTGCATGTGAACAGTCTGAAGAATTTTCTACATTTTGAAGTATTTAAGTATTATGGTGAAGTATACCAAAGATGAGAGTGCTTTACATTATGACCAACAGTGTGGAGATGGTTCGAGCAAAAACTGGTGATATGAATGACGTGTGTGCCACTTGGTAGCTACGGAAGTTAGATTTTGACATTGCTGCTTGTAGTTTTGGCTGCAGTGCTCCACGTTCCAGGATGTGTCAGGTATTTTGCAGTTTGGGTGTGTGGTTTTGTGAATTGTAATAAGTATTTTTATTTAAACCAACTTTGCAAAATTGCGTATTAGCGAATAGAAAAAGCTGTAATTCAGTACCTAAAAATGTGTCTGAGCACTTTTAAAGACCGGTTTATTTTAAAACATTTCAAATGCCTCTGCGACTGTGAGTCTGTTCAGGGAAATGAAAAGAGCCATGGCTCTGTTCTTGGCGACTTTGTCAAGATGTGTGAGGACACACACCTCCGGCTTCACATATCCAAGACCAATTTCTAAAGATGACTCCATCAACCAATCAACAAGCTCCATTTCTATGTAACCTGGCCTGCAATGGGCTGTGACCTGGGCTGTGACCCTGGCTGTGATGGGTTGTAGCCCAGGCTGGAACCCTTGCTATGACCCGAGCTGTGATGGGAAGTAACACGGGTTGTGACCTGGGCTGACTCGCCTGCTTCTCCTCCTCCTCCGCTCTGACATCACGCTCGCAGCTGATGGGCGGTGATAGGGGACACTTCTCCGTTTGCTCTTTTTTCTCAATGCGTAAAAACTTGTGCCAGACGCGCATCTGCTCATTGAGACAAACTCATAGAAGCTGCGCATCCCGAAGGACATCACCCGGTTCACTTCGGGTTTTCCTGCACAAACACCGCGGAAAGCCCGTTAAACACGCGCACACAGGGTCTCTTCCGCAGGACAGAGGAGCGGATCAGCAGGTACGCGACGTGTGGAGTCTCTTGTTAGACCCAGGCTCTTCTCTTTGTCCCGAAGCTGTTCGGCCACTTTTCTCCAGTTTGCGCTGCGTGGTGACGCAACGTGAATGATGCAGATGTTTGGAGCGATCAGCTGTTTGCTTTTGGCTCAGCTGCAACACGTGGATACGCGCGAGTAAATCCAGATTCTCTCTTTATTGTATTTGTAGCTGCCATGGATTTAAATGATACGAAGACTCATCCTGAGCTGCTGCGCCACAAAGGCTTCAACCTGATCAGCGGGACTCACGATCCGGACGATGTGGATCAGATTTACGACCTGGAGATCAGAGACTCTGACGTGTTTGTTGTCACATACCCGAAATCAGGTGAGGATCCTACTCCAGACAGTAATCAGGATCCAGGCAGTCCAGAGGATCCAGGCAGTACTCAGGATCTGGGCAGACAGGTTCTGCTAGCCTCTGCTGGCCTATGGCAGCACGTGGAGTCAATGGGGTTATTGAGGGTCACTGGGTAAAAGCGAGGGTCAGGGAATAAACCACACTGAATATTATGTGCAGCATTTCCAGATGAACGTCTCACTCTTTTGTGTGAGCAGAGTATCAAATGATCACACTCAGTGTGTGTTGTGGAGGAACTAAAGAGAAATTAGGGCAAAGGTCCAGGTGGGCAGAGGTGTGTGTACAGAGTGTATGGAGTGTGTACAGTGTGTACAGTGTGAATGCAGTGTGTATGTAGTGTGGAGAGTGTGTATGGAGTGTGGAGAGTGTGTATGGAGTGTGGAGAGTGTGTATGATGTGTGCACGGAGTGTCTAAATTGTGTACGGTGTATATGGAGTGTGGAGCATGTGTAAAGAGTGTGGAGAGCGTGTACAAAGTGTGTATTGAGTGTGTATGGAGTGTGTAGAGTCTGTATGAAGTGTGTAGAGTCTTTATGGAGTGTGGAGAGTCTTTATGGAGTGTGAAGAGTGTGTATGTAGTTTGTATAGTGTGCATGAGTGTGTATAGTGTGCATGGAGTGTGAATAGTGTGTATGGAGTGTGGAGAGTGTGTATGATGTGTGTACGGAGTGTCTAAATTGTGTACGGTGTATATGGAGTGTGGAGCATGTGTAAAGAGTGTGGAGAGCGTGTAAAAAGTGTGTATGGAGTGTGTAGAGTCTTTATGGAGTGTGGAGAGTCTTTATGGAGTGTGTAGAGTCTTTATGGAGTGTGGAGAGTCTTTATGGAGTGTGTAGAGTCTTTATGAAGTGTGGAGAGTCTTTATGAAGTGTGGAGAGTCTTTATGGAGTGTGGAGAGTCTTTATGGAGTGTGGAGAGTGTGTATGTAGTTTGTATAGTGTGCATGAGTGTGTATAGTGTGCATGAGTGTGAATAGTGTGTATGGAGTGTGGAGAGTGTGTGGAGGGTGTGTGTGTGTGTGTGTGGGGAAGTGGAAATGAGGCTTTCTGCTGTGTGTAACAGGAACCATCTGGATGCAGCAGATCATGCTGCTCCTGGAGGCAAAGGGAGACGTGACGGCCATCAGCAAGAACAACGGCATCTCCAACGCTGATGTCATGCCGTGGATCGAGTTGGCCGGCTGCAGAGAGAAGTTCATCACAGCCCCGCCTCCCAGGCTGAGGGTCACGCACCTGCAATACCACCTGATGCCGGCGGCACTGAGCCAGGGGAAGGGCAAGGTGAGTTCACTTCCCTCATAATAACTAAGGTTCATCTGCTGGCCAGCTGCTGTTCACCTGCCGATCAGCTGCTGTTCACCTGCCGATCAGCTGCTGTTCACCTGCCGACCAGTACTGAACAGTGAAGTGAACAATGAGGTGAACAGTGATGTGAACAGTGAAATGTGAAGAGTGAAGTGAACGTATGGTTACAGTGTAACCGTGGTTCTTTGGGTGAAGGGACTATCTCTCCACCCACTTACATTTCATATGTATGGGGAATGACCCCCCCCTGCTCACCAGGGCACATGGATTTTTCTTTAAGACACTTCGGCTTGCCCGGTCACGCCCCCCAGGTCGCCTATAAAGCACCTGCATGGGCGTGAATTCAGTGATAGTTTTGATTAACACGGGTCTCCGAGCGGCCAGAAGAGCTGGAGAGATAGTCTCTTCAATCAGAAAACCACGTTACACTGTAACCATATGTTCTTTATTGAGTTGAGACTATCTCTTCACCCAGTTAGATGTTTCATATATATGGGGTACTCTTTAAGACACCCTGTGAGGAGACGGTACAGTCCATAACTCAATACACTGAAATGTAACAGACGAATTATTTACATGCCAATGAGGTGAGGCCCTGCAGATGCAAGGACCAAGCCTGAGAAGTAGAGGGGCTGCTGAGGTTGGTCTGCAAGATGCCAGAAAGACCCGAGGAACCTTGATAAGGTTCTACAAGATGCAAAGGCTAACAAGGAGACTCAGGTCAACAAGCCAGTCATAAGGGAGACCCTACACATTGTCGGAGGCCTGGTCTTTGTCCATTCATCTACCAATGAGCCACACCCAGAACCTGCTCTGCAAAGGAGGAACTGGCGACTACATTTAGACGGTAGAATTTAACAAAATTAGATTCAGTGAGAAGTGCGTTATGGACCATATTTAAGTCCCACAGAGGGACCAAGGGTCTTTTTCTGTGGACTGTGTCTCAGGGCACAAGTAACAGCTGTCCTCTCTAAATGTGCATTCATTGACACGAACAGCCTTGATCGCTGCCACTATACCTCACAGTGTAACGGGAGACCTTCTTGCCTCAAGCTGGGATTGCCAAAAGTGGCTAGATTTCCTGGGCTGAGGCTAAGTAGGGGCCCACCTTGCGTGTTCCACACCAAGCGGTGAAGACCCCCCAACGGCACGAATGAGCAGCCCTGGTCTGGACTACAATCTTGGAAAGCCTAAGGCGAAAGTCTGGCAAGACCACCTGTCTAAGCCCTGTGGGGAAGGGGCAGAGGCCCACTAGAGACACATTGGTAAGACTGTGGAGATAGATCACAGCTCCAAGAGTGCTTCCCCTTGCTATGTCGGCTGAGTCCCTCCACCAGCGAAGGGCCAAGTGGAGTCCTTGAGGAACCCCCACTGGGGTACGATGGGACTTCTGTGGACTATTCTCAACAGGCACCTTTGGACAGGCTGCATATGCATAAGTGCGAGAGGGACTACTTGAACCATGGTTGCCATTAGACTCATGAGGCAGAAATGGTCGAGGCAGGTTATGAAGGCCTTTCTGTAGTCAGCACAGCGGTCCCCCTCCGGGAGTCCAGGACCATGCTCAGCTGCTCGTGGAGAAAAGTTTCTATGCCCACTCTAAAGCCGCAAGGGGCGGAGCTCAGTGGGAAAGCACCACAGCCATCCACCGATCAGAGAGCCACATGATTGTTCCTGTGAGCTTGCACCTACCAGTCAATTGTCCAGATAATTGCGAATCCTGATTCCTTGCTGTCTTGTGGGTGCAAGGACTGCATCCATGTGGCTGGTGAAAGTGAGCCAGAGATATACTGAAGGGCAGTACCAGAAATTTGAATATCCTGCCCTCGAGCCGAATCTCAGGAACAACCAGTGACTCTACCCCCCCCCATTCCCAAATAACCTCCTCCTCCTCGAAGCGGCAGGCTACCCTAACTTTAGAGGTGGTTCCTGCCATTACCTGCCTACAAAAGAGGATGCATTCTTCAGTTTACAAGATGGCCTCCTCATCCAGGCCCTCCCCTTCTTCCTCCTCCTCCTCCTCTGGGGTCGGGGGAGAAAGGGGGCTAATATGAGGACTGATGTAAGCTCGACAACAGGGCAGGGAAGGGTAACCTGCCATGGCCCTGAACACTCCCCCCAACCTCTCATGGGCTCCACCCTTCTTTTAGTTTTCCCACTTGGAACTGTTATCAGACATGATAAAGCAGTTCATACAGGACTGTGGATTCTACTTTGACAACATTGTGTGTTGGTGATCTAAGCATAACGCGCATATGTCAAGCCCATCGTCCAAAGGCATTGACATGCCTCAACCCACACAAAGATGCCCCTATTGGCCACTGCACTCAACAATACACTTCCGGGTCGCAGGCAGGTGAGACGCCACTTCCTCAGTGGGAGCTCAGTGGGAAGTCCACCGGGCGCATTAACTACACCACAGTAATACACCAGTAAGAACTTTAAGGAATGCCAACCTGACCAGGCTGGAGTTTCATCCCGCATTTAGCAGATTCGAGAGTCTGCACTCAACACGGTCCCCGCCAAGCACGAAAGCTGCATTACAGCAATACGCCAGTATGGAACTTTGAGGAGGCTGACCTGATCGGGCTGGAGTTTCGTCTGCTGTTAGCCGACTCGAGAGTCTGTGCTCAACACCACCAACCACCACCAAGCGCTTCAGCTGCACTACAGCATTATGCCAGTATTGGGGACAGATTTAGGTTGGGTTTTTTTCTGGGAGGAAACAAGTCTAGTAGACGAGGAAACAGCAATCCAGGGAGGCTGCCCGCAGACAGACGCCCAACCACGACAGGTAAGCAGATATAAGCTGTAAACCACACACAGAACCATCTGTGTCTTTTCTAGTTTAACTGACTGATATGCTGCACCCTGACTGAGTGGAGATCAACCAATCACTGAATTCACTCTCATGCAGGTGTATTATAGGCAGGGTTGGGGTTTAAAAAAAAAGTGTAATCTTGTTACAGGTATATTAGATAAAAACTGGGATTACAATAGAAAATCAGATCGAGAGAGAGAGACGCGTCTGGATGGAGCTTTTTTCACGCACAGACGGCGTCTCCAAATGGCGGCAGGAGCGCATGGATATTCGCACCAACTACACATCAGGCTGCTCGTTGCAGGTTGAGGGAGAGGGAGGGAGAGGGGGAGGGAGAGGGAGAGAGAAAGAGAGAGAGAGAGAGAGAGAGAGAGAGAGAGAGAGAGAGAGAGAGAGACCCAGTCAATATGTTACATTACCTCTTTATGGCATTTCATAAAAACTACTTTTCAGACATATATCCTTACAAATGCAGCAGCAAGTGACTAACGTTCCATTTTCTTTCACGTCATCAGTTTTGGGGTGTCCCCCTGCGTCATCGTGGGTCAGGCCCAGCAGCCACCCGGTCCCCCCACCGTCTCTGCAACAGAACCAACAAGATCACAGATTGGAAATTGTTTCGCCTTTTATTTTTGAAGGGATGCGGAGCTTCTATGCAGCTAAACACAGTACCTGCCAAGAGAAGGTGGTCACAAAATGTTAACGCTTGTCAGTGTGGATTCACACAATTTTATTGGGAACTTTATAGTCATTAGTGTGAACTGGCCATGCAGTAAAATTAGTTAATGCCTGATTGTTGGAAGAAAAGCAACTCAAAAACAAATAAGCTGCAAGCTGCAAGCTGCAGAGACCCCGGGCTCTGGCCTCAAGCCCGTCGGGGTCGGCCCAATAATGGCCTCTGGCTCATTTGAATATTAATAAAATAGAAATTTTTGAAGGTTTTAGCAAAACCTTTTCATGACTTTTACTTTGAAAAATGTGGGAGGCTTTTACTTCAAAAGTCAACTAAGTTCTTAACTACCTAAACACTAATTATCAATTTTTAAGGTTTTAGGTGTTGTTTTTAAGAAACAGACTTTTATTTTGCAAATATTTATACATAATATATTTTATTTTAAAACCCAGCTCACCCCTAGTGTAGTTAAACACTTAATATTCATTTTGAAGTCAACATTGTAATTTTTCATAAACAAATTTATTTTGAAGTAGTTTGGGGCTTTTAGACAGGTTCAGTGTTTAGGAGAGAGGTGAGGCCATTTGGGGCCGTGGAAGTCAGGTGGCGGGAGAGATTCAGATGGAGGAGTGTTCTTGGTGGATTCTGAGCCCAGCCAGGGTGAGTGTTTTGGGGGAGAGGTGAGGCCACTTGGGGCCTGGGAAGTCTGGTGGTGGATGAGATCCAGGTGGAGAGGGGTGCGCTGGGTGGATGCTTTGCCCAGCCAGGTGAGTGTTTTGTGTCAAATATGAAGCCAATGGGGCTCCTGCAAGTCTAGTAGAGGGGGGTGTTCTTAGGTGGATGTTTAGCCCAGTCAAGGTGAGTGTTTTTGGGGGAGAGGTGAGGCTACTTGGGGCGCTGAAAGTCTCGTGGTGAGAGAGACCTGGGTGGAGGGGGGTGTTCATAGTGGATGCTGAGCACAGCAAGGGTGATTGTTGTGGGGGAGAGGTGAGGCGACTTAGGGCCCTGGAAGTCTGGTGGTGGCAGAGATCCAGGAGGAGAGGGGTGCACTGGGTTTATGCTTATCCTAACAAGGGTGAGTGTTTTGTGTCAAATGTGAAGCTAGTGGGGCTCCTGGAAGGCTGGTGGTGGGAGTGATCCAGGTGGAGGGGGGTGCATGTGGTGTATTCTGAGACCAGTCAGGGTGAGGTGCGGTCATTGGGTGGGTTGACAGCTCCAGTCGGTGCATTTAGGTGGATGCTTAGCCCAGCCAGTTTGAGTGTTTTGGGGCAGAGGTGAAGCCTTTAAAAAAAAAAAAAAATTCAATACAGATTATTGGAAATGTAGATGTACATTTTCAAAATAAAACCTTTTATTCTCTCTTTGCGGGCCAGTATCAAATGATCTACACCTATTGATACTATATATGAAAGGAACTCTGTTTTTTACATCCACAAACATAGTTTCATCCAACTGAAGGTTTAACAAGGAAAAACATACTGTTCTTCAATATGCTGTACAATATACATGTAGTATTGAAAAAAAATTTGGTCGGCAACAATATTTTTTTATCATCCAGATAATTTGGGTTATCCAGACACATATTCATGGAGGCAAAGAGATAAAGGGATTGTATGTTCTTTTGTCTGTCGGATGTAAGTCTCTGTGTTTTCTGTCAGTAGTTCAATTCACATTCTGTCTGCAGCATCACATCTGCCACCATTTTTGACAATTATCTGTAAACCTGATTTTATTTTTAACCTTTATTTGATTCCCTCCAAAAGAAAATGACTATCTGTTGTTTCATATCTAGCACCTCCTTACATGTTATGTTTCTTTCGTCATTCTGTCCTCGGCCTTTCACATCCATTTTCCTTTCACGTCTCTCAGATCGAGGTCGATCTGTGCGCTAGCGGGCGCGGCGGGTGACAACAACCACCCGCCTCATTTTCTCATTTGTGTCAAGTCCCGACACGCGACAGCTACGCTAGCTTGCTGAGGTCATCGCCGCCTCGGGCGCCGGCTTCAGTCTCAAAGTCAGAATTTCATGAGCAAGTTCAAGATGGTACAAACCCTTAATGAAACCAATGACCAGCTCATTTTATCATCCAGCAAGGTTAGGTAACTTTTTAACATTCGAGTGTGCTTCGATTCGATGAAATAGACACGGGAGTCAGAAGGTTTGAGGTGGAGCCCAGATCCCGCTGCGATTGAAAAACACACTCGTCAACCACTTCATTACATAGTCATAGTGTCGAGCTGCACGCCATTATCGCGAGTAGTGCCTCAGATAATCTCTTCCTCTGGTTCATATCAATGGTGTGAACAGAACATTAGAATCACTTCTCTAAAGAAATGCAGTTCAACAACAAGGTTGAAATTGACACGTCAACAATCTGAGTGTTTTGTATTAACACAGCAATGCTTTGGAAACGATGTCCTCCCATCCTACTTTCAGAAAGGTCTTAACAACCAGACTCCACCATAGCTGAACTTTGTTCATTTCTCACTTAACTTTATGTCCTACTTTCTTTTTTATAGACATCATAGTAATGGATGTTTTCACCTTGCTGACGTCATCGGACATGTGATGATGTGTCGTCCTCTAAGATATGATTGAGTCTGGTTTACAAAAACTCAATTGTTTTCTAAAGAATCAAAAAAACAAGTACAAATATCTGTTTCTTTATGAAATGGTATGAATTCCATTTAAAGGGGTCAGATGATGCAAATTTCAGTTTTTAATGGTTTTCCAACAGTAATATGCTTTCCAGTACCTGAGAACGAGGCCCCAGAAGTGAAGAGGTCTGTCATCTCTCCCTGGCTTGTTTCAGTTTTAAAAAGTGTGTTGCTCCAACGAGCCAATCAGAAATCAAACCCTATACAATGTCATGTGGGGTTTAGCCAATCCCAATCAAGGTAGGCCCTCCCTTTGACCCTCCAACTGCTCTGCTCTGGTCACATGACACCACGAGGGGAAGTACTTCCTTCTCTTCCCAAGATGGGCATGTGTGGGAGGAGCCAGTCCAGCTCACAAAGACACAGCAGATTCTGAATGCAGCTCATATGAGCTAATATTTAAATGGAGGAAAATCAAGGAAAAGCTGGATTTGGGGCAAAAAAACATTTACTTGGGGAAATTAAGAGAGACAAAGTTGCATTATGATGGGATTCAGCCATCATAATGTAACTTTGTCTCTCTTAAATTCATAACCTCCTTCAGTTTAGATAACTGTTACATCAGCTGCTTTGATGCTCTCATAACTCTCAATTATTCTCCATAGTTAAGAACGGGCCAATTTAAAGAATGTAAAAGTAAAAGGTCCTCAGAAAGAAAAAGAAATACATAATCGAGTAGAGATACCTGAAAACTCTGCCTGTGTGTCGCGATGAAATACAAACACCTCATTACTTGCAACTTATTTCTGCTTGGTGGCAGAGACAAACGCTCAACTTCACCAAAAACAGCTGCACAAACACCTGATTCAGAGGAGAATATAATAATAACCTTCCCTAAACTTTACGTGCACATATTCAACAAAAAACATACGAGAAAATGCAGAAAACACCAAAACACAATGAAGAGATATGTTATCTTCACCCTGCTGGGGATGAAGGTCGAGGTTTGTCAGATTTTGAAGAAAGTCATAAGAATCGTTCAGAGCAGATGTTTGACAGATCACTGCAGGCTGCGCCAATGTATATTGAGGCATACCTGACTGGCTGCATTAGAACACTCCTACTGTCCATCCGTACATCAATGACACCTGCACACACCACTATAGCTTTGTATAAATCCTGACAGCCGGGAGCTTTAATCTCAAGGACACCGGCAGGAGGGCCAGATCAAAAGACGAGGATGAGAAGAGGCAGAGCGCAGCCATATCGCAGGTTGCAATCTGTGTTTGCAGCAGATTTCACCTCCGAGTTAATAAAAGTACTTCTTACAAGACAAAGAAAAACCCATGAATAAGTCATCTTGTTCAAACGTTTGTCAGATGATGTGAGGCAGATCCTCACAGTGCACTGAGAGTCACTTTGATTACTTTTCATGCTTCAAGAAAATACCTCGAACTTGTGAGAGAAAACTCATGATAACAGCAATTGTAGTTTGACCTGCTGTAATGTTTGTTATGGAGAGCAGAGGCTGAGATGGAGGTAGCTGAGATTAAGATGATGAGATTTTCTTCACTGGGAGTGAGGACTGAAAATGAACAGAGGCCTCATTTATCAAAACATTGTGTAGGATTCCAATTAAAAATGTGCGTGCACCCAAAAGCTGAAAATGGTGTGCAAAAAAAATTTAAATCTGATCTATCAAACCGTGTGTACGCATATCTGCACGTACTTTTCTTTGATAAATCATAGTGCACCTGTAATGTTGCGTACTTCATATCCCGCCCTCAACACGCCCACTCTGTATCATAAATGGTCAATGCAAAGTGCCTCGTCCACATTTTTGCATCTCAATCAGCCTGCTGATCGCTGGCATTTGACACTAAATCCTGGCAGAAAAGACGAAGAAAAGGAACTTTACGGAGAGCAAAATAGTCATGGAGGAGGTGGAGGCCAGGAAATGATCTTATTTGGTGGTTACAGTAGTGGAAAAGAAAAAAAACAAGCGATCAGCACGTCGTCACCACTGTAAATAGTCTGATCTGAAGCTGGAGGTCAGAGGAGAGTGATACTATGGAGGAGAGTGATACGATGGAGGCCAGCACCAAAAACAGCCTCCCTACTTGTGACGGCGAGCGTGTGTCACAGAGTGTCGCAGAGAGAAGGAGAAAGTTTTGGTGGAGCCAGAGCAGAGACCAATAAAGTCCAGTTTTATCTGTTTAATAAATGTATGAATTAAATGTTTGAACAAGAACTTGTGAAAAGGCTCAGTGGACTTTTTGTTGTGTCCTCAGTCACTAGAGGAGGAGGAGGAGGTGGAGGAGGTCGTCTGTCTGCAGCACCGGTGCACCTCGGTGCATCCACATTGCAACATTACACACGACTGCCACCGTTCTATTTATATGCTTGCTCTGAAATTAGACTGATTGTTACACACCTTGTCACAATTGATAATCAATCAGTTCCATCCGCCGCTCTGTATCATATGAAGATGAAAGTACGATATATAAACATCCTGCTGCAGATTCAGTAGTAACGTCTCCCTAAAAGAACATCTAGAACTCTGCAGCTTGGCTGTTTATGATTACGTGGATCAATAAGTATGACATGTGAAGACATTAAATGTATGAGATGAATCTGGCTTCAATTCTCCACCTCAGAATCAGCGCCGCCGGGTTCCCTCGTCTCCAAAATCTGCGTGCGCGAGGTCCAAAGTTTGTTTACCGGTATGCGCATTCTCCCGAGAAGTTTATTTTGTTGGATCACAAACTTTTCGTGGAACGTGGCGTTAGCATCTTTCAGGACCCGTTTTGTGTGTACGCAACCTTGATAAATGAGGCCCCATCTCACTTTGAGATTATAATACAGACTGTAAATAAAATCCTCCTTCTTTGATGTGGCCTCTGCCTCTGCCACAGGTTACATCAAATTATGACGTTTACGAGTGTTATGATTACCATTTATATATACCAAAGAAAACATTAGCTTGGAGGGGTATTTGTGATTTTCTAACACCAACAGATGTGTCATTGTTTTTCTACCTGGAGGACAACTCATGGCTTTTGCCTCGGTACAACAGTCACAAATCTTTTTGTTTTACTTTCAAAAAGTCTTTAGACACTTTGTCTTGTGTCAGAACATGACAGTAGGGTGACCGCCTCCAAAAAGACAAAAAGTGAGACAGCAGGCATGTTTTGGAGGGACAAGGCGGGGCGGATGATATGTTTTCAGGAAACATCACACGGCGTGTGCGAGTTCACATCAAAGGGGCGGGGTTTGCAGCGTCTGATCAATCACACACTGAGAAACTGCAGCGCAGTTTAGAGATTACTGAAGGATGAAATGTTTGTTTAATATGAAGAATTAAAACACATCCACCAGGTAAAAGCACTGCTGGTGCAGCCAAAGCCAGAATATACCTGACTTCTTAATGTGTGACATCATCAGATTATACCAGATTAATTAATCGGCAATATGAACGGACAGCACAACACTTTGATCACTATTACAGCAGAAACGTGTCGGGCAGAACTTCCTCACTGCTCTTCTTTTAGTTTATAGTTTCCATCCAGTTGTTTTGAGGCTGAGTTTCTCTTGTGAGCGTGGTTGTGTTGAAATATTAATTAATCACTGCAACGGCACGAGTAGTTCTGCGTTCCACAAATTCATGTTTCTGCAGTTATCTCAGTTGTGATCATTGACCTCATTATTCCAGATCAACCTTCGTGGTGCTAAACAGACCTGGAACAAGTCAACAAGCCTCAGTGACGAGGATTTACGTTATTATGCTAAAAAGATCGCTTTAAATTACGTTCTCCTCTCCGCTGCAGCTCAGCAAAGGTTCACTGTGAAACAATGGGGGGGGGCTTTTATGCATTGAAAACTTGGACATTTACAGAGATCTGACCTGAGGACTTTGAGAGGATGCCTCCGGCTATGAGTCAACAACACATTTGTCTTAATGGTCAGAAAGCAGTGTAAAAGAAATAGCATGAAGATTAAAACAGTGAAAGAAGAATAACAACTTCCTGTTGGGGCGTTTTGGTTTCAGAGGATGCAGTACCGTGAGGTCAAGATGAAGGCACAAACAAGAATAAAGCAGAATAGAATCAGCACATCTGAGGCAAACATCTGTGTTTATCAATCTCTTATTCCCTTTGTTTTACATGTTCATATCAAAATAAAAAAAAAGAAAAATAGACTTCAGTTTTACTGGTTTTTCCCAATGTCTGTTCTCTTTAGTAAAATGCTGCGCACGTCTGCACTGTTGGGATCAATAATTGATGTTAAAATGTTACATGCATCTGCCCTGTGAGGAATACCAGAAAAATGTCATCTCAAAGTAGGAAACACATCCGAACAGTCAGATCTGGAGGCTCAACGGAGTCACGGATTCAAATAAAAATGTATTTTAATGAGGGAACGGCAGCTGTGAGGCA
The DNA here is from genome assembly GCA_900302745.1 of Parablennius parvicornis. Classification (NCBI taxonomy): domain Eukaryota; kingdom Metazoa; phylum Chordata; class Actinopteri; order Blenniiformes; family Blenniidae; genus Parablennius; species Parablennius parvicornis. The sequence goes on from OMNM01048572.1 coordinate 15,602, forward strand.
GGGGTGTGCAGATTGCAGTAATTTGAAGTCAGATTACCTGTCAGATATCAAAGAAAAACACAAGTATCCCAGAGTTAAAACTGGGATTATGTTCAGAGAGGCCCGGGGGCTTCCCCTGCTCACAGTTGACGGTTTGTTATTTTAAATGATCCCAGAGGCGAAGTGTAGTTGCAGCAGTCTGCTACAAATCAGACAAATCTCCTGTGTATACAGAGGAGTTACGTTAATTTGCTGGCCCTAATCAACAACAGTAGGAGGACAGCAGATAAATCCAGTGTAAAGGCCTGTGTGGTTTCACTCTGTGGAAGAACAATAAAGAAGCAGTCACACCGCTTGTTTTGTATTTTTATTGCTCGTTGACGCTCCAAAGGAAAGGATTCACATTAAGATGTGATTCATTCAAGAGTCATTCTAATAGAATTAATTCAGAACTCTGAAAAATTTGAATGATTTTAGAGAGTGATGTATTAAAATCATGAGAATGCTCCGGTGAACAACAATGTTTTCAGCCCTAATGTAAATATATTTCAGCAGATCTCCAGTGTTTGGGAAGTTTGTTCCTAACATGAAGAGCACAGAAACTAAAAAAGTTTAGGAACTAATTATGTTGAAGCAGATTTTTTTGTTACCCTGCCCTGGTTTAGAAAATTTAAATGAGATTACAGATCAAATTAACATTTTAAAGTAGATCTCCGTTTTCCTTAGAATGTGGACAGGACAACTTTTCTAAAATGCATTACAAGAGAATGTAAACAACAGTTGGGTGCAGTCTATATGTGACAACAATGAACTGGATTCCTGCTTTGAAGTAGCTTTTGAGACTAATCCCTCTCACTGTATGTCAGCAGTTGGGTGATGCACTCAGTTTTTCTTTTTTTTCCGTCAGCATCCGGGAGCCCTGGTCCTGACAGCAGGTGGAAGGTACTTCACCTGTGGGAAGGTGCTGCTGAAAGGCTGAAGTCCGATTAACATTACAGATTAACAGAAAAAAAAAAAAAAAACACGGCAACATTGCTGAATGCAACCTGACTCTGCAGGATGTGCACAGCTGTCATAGGTGAGTACTGAATCTCTTTGCACACCTTGTGTAAATATTACATTACAGGTAGATTTGCACCACTACTTCACTACTTTATCTTTAAAAATGTCAAGATTAAAAATGGGGCTGGAAGTTACTGTCAGCATCATCCATACATCCATCCATCCATCCATTCTCTGTTCATTACACAAATTTTCTGTTCTGGTGTGCTGACATGGCACACACACACACTCACACACACACACACACAAACACACACACACATACAAAGGTCACATCTCCACATTGCTCAACAAACAGTAAACATGAAAACCAGACATGGCGTTATCATTGTCTATCAGCGCTTTGCATTTGCAAACTGCAGAGAACATAAACATTCCATGTCAGGTCCACGCTCTTCTTCCTGGCTATAAAATGTCTCCGTACATCAGACATCTTCGGGGAACTCTCAGCAGTACTCTGCTGAGTACAGACTGCAGACACCTTTCCATTGAACACCTTGAACTTCTGCTGAATCCCTCATTAACCTGATATGTTCTGTCATTCGTCAGTGAATTGAAAACCAACAATGTTTCCTCCAGAGTGTCATGACCCCCAGTTCATATTCGCCTGAGACTCCGTAGTTTTATAGTTGACAGTCACCGTATTAACAATCTTTGTCGTCAGTCTATACCAGGGTTCTCAAACTCAGATCCTGGAGGGCTGCAGCCCTGCATGTTTTCCATGTCTCACTGCTTTAACATAGCTGAGTGGAATGAGCGGCTGGTTATCTGGCATTCAGGTGTGTTAAACAAGGAAGTCACGGAAACCATGCAGGGCTTTAAGTTTGAGACCTCTTGTCTATAGGAATGCCCGTGTTCTCCCATTGTTAGTGTTCATAGCGCATTGGTCTCTGCGCGCATGTGTGTTTATTTATTCACAAAACAAACAACGGCACACTACACCATTTTCATCATTTATGTCGTTTCTGTTTTAGGAGCCATCCACACGAGGATGCCGGTTCACGTAAATGAGCATTTTTTGGCCTATCATCCACACGAGGCGGTTTTAGGAGCCCGAAAACGATTTTTTTAAAAACACGAATTCGGGAGTGGGGAAATTCAAAAACGCCGGCTCAGCGGGGGGTTATGTGTGAGGTGTGGACGGCAAAGACGATCTTCTGTGGAAAAACGTCTTCATTTGCATTTTTGGTGTATTTGGTGAGTCACAGCGCCCCTAAGGCATATGTACTACATGCCCTACTAAATGCAAAAAAAAAAGTGTATTCACTTGAAACATTGTCTTGTAAATGGGGCTTAAGAGAGAGAAACAACCTTTGAGGCGAGTTCATATGAATGTATGGAGAGTGAGAAGTGAGGGAATCTTGTTGTCATGAATAGTACATAAATCTTCTCACTGCAGCTTAAATAGTTAATCGTCTGAAATGGCCTTAACTTTAACTTAGAAGCTTGATAGTGAGAGTAAAAGTTGTTTAGGATTACTCTGACAAAGGAATGTTCAGCTGTGAGCTGAGTAACTCCTAAAGTAAAGTGCTTTGTGTATGAAAAGGGACCAAAAATCTGTCACCTTTAAATAGTTGGACTTCAGTTATAAACATTCATAGAGCAGCTTTGCACCACTGAACCCACCCAACGCCCCCAGCCTTCTCTACTCATTCATATTATGAATGAGACCGTTGATGAAACACAGAGTGAACAGCCTCAACATTTAGAGATGCTTCTCCTGTTACCTCCTCGGTTTTTCACACAACATGAAGAGAAGTGACGTACACAGCGATGCAGCTTCATCAAAACAACAGTGCAGCTTTTAATTTTCAAGCACACACACGAATAAAGGTTTATGAACTTGTCATACTGCTGTCAGACGTAAAACCCCTCTGATTTGTTTGTGCAGGAATACCCAGGTACGCTGCCAGTCATTTTCCTGATGGCGCTCGTCGTCTGTCGGAGGTTTGAGCCTCACACTTTCACACTGTGACACTTTTGTCAGGATGCAAAAAGGATCTGTGTTATCATCTTCCCTGACAAACACACACACACACACACACACACACACACACACGCTACCATTTGGTCATATTCCCATCAGCGGGGTTCAGGTGTAATGAGACAACCATGAATAAATTTGCATGTCATTGGTGGGAGAAATTATGTAAGTATAGGAGGCCACGGCTTTATCAAATGATGTGTGCTGCGATGTGTGTTTGGGTGCGTCTGCTTTATCCGCATGGCCGCTCAAGCTGGTTATGAATTCACCACTGCCTCCATTGGATTTATTGAGTAGTGGCGGCTCACCAAACTATTAGTCTTGATCGTTATTAAAACTGTCGTCTGGTGTCTTGTCGTGTTTTTTGTGTGTTGGGATGAAAACATGAAACTACAGAGACAACGGGCTCAGACTATAAAGAAAATTAAAATATAAAGTTCCCCTCTTTGAGGAGTATTGAAGTTACCACAGAACAAACATGATTTATGACTTTAAAAGACAGTTTTCTACATTAATTGGCCATTAAAATCTATTGAAATCTTCATCAAAGATTACAATAGATTCCAGGATAACATCTTTTTGTATTCACTGTAAATTATCACAGTCTTCAAAAATACACATTCACCAAACACCAAATCTGTTTCAGCTGCGCCCTTTCGGGGTTTCTGCAGTTGTAGTTTAAAAGCTTTGCAAAGACAGAAGAGTAAAATAAGAATACATTGAGCGAACATGGACAGATGGACGCTGTGTGATCTTCTGCCTCCCAAGCTGAACAGGTGATTTAAGTCCCATTATGTTTCATAAAGGCGGGTGGACAGATCAATAAGGCTCCCCAAGAGCAGGTAATGAACATCATCTTCGACCCAGTGATTCTTAAATGCTTCATGTGAACAATGCTTGCCCTCTGCAGCCCCCGTCGCTCTGAATCTGGAGCAGGAAATGTTTCCCGGCCATGGGCATCACTTTAACTTCAATAGATGAAAGCTGAGGAACAATAGAAATTGCTTCATACGTCAGGTCTCCTTTTTTCATTTGTTCCAACACATTTATCGTTAATGCGTTGCACTTAGGTTTTACCTCCTGTATCTGCTTGTTGAAGCGTGGGTCACTGGGAAGCAGCCGCACTTCGGATTAATCAATACCATTGGCAGAGAAACCATCCAGATATGATGGAGACGTGCCGCCAACACGGTCACGCGGTGGATACGGAGGTGAGTCTATATCTAACCATTAGATGAAGGTGTCGAGGCTTGAAATCAGTGTATTATGGAAACACGATGACCACATGCATACAGATGAAATAAAATCCAGATCCCGTCCGGCTTTAAAGAGTTTTGCCTCTGAGAAAGCTGACAAGAATGTAACTTTGATCCCGAGTTGCACTTTGGTCCGCTTCTGTTTGATGTGAATGATGACGGCACTTCACAAGATGAAGACGCACAAGAGCATATTGGGAAGAGAAGCCTGAAATTGTACTTGTTGAAATGATAGAAGAAAATGTACCGTAACACATTTTACTTTTTCCGCCCCAGAAGTGACACAACCTAATAATATGGATTTTAATTGTCGATGTCACTTCCTTCTGGTGTGAAACAAGCTATTAAGGTTCTTTTTAAAGTGAAAAAAATAAAAAAATCTCATTTGATAACAATAAAGATACATAAAAACATATAAAACAATACGTTTTAGAACAAATGGTAATATAATGTCTTTGATTTTAGATGCAGTGAGACAATTGCTGACTTAAATGTTTTCCAGATCTCTCTATTTCACTATTGTTTTCAGCATCTTCACACCTTGCATTGCAGCCACCACCATTAAGCGTGAGGATGATGTGAGAGTGAGCGGGTGAATGTACTGACTGCGTATTACAGGTGTTGAAGCACTAAAATGTGGCATTCGGTCAATCCTTTCTCCATTTGCCTTGGAAGGGAAACCATAAAATTGTCCTAATCTACCGTGACACGTAAAAGAAAAACTACAATAAAGCCACAAACATTGTCAAGTGATAACAAAAAACTTTCATTATGCAATTTTGGTGTCCGTCAGACTCCACCTCCATGGAAAGATTAGGCCACCAGCATTAGCATTTTTTTTGGTTGATGTAACCTTCACTGTTACTAATTCACTAAACCCCTGTTTACTGTTGTCTCATGAATCCTCATTACCATGGTGAGCTTCATCAACCTTCACAAAATATCAGCTTCCCTCTCGAGGTGTCGCGTGCTGCTGGTAGTGTTTGTTGCTGCTTATTAGAACCGCCAAGGACGGGATAAAATCGCCTGTGTTTATTTGTCTGTCTGTTTGACTGTTAGCAGGATTACGTCAAAACTACTGAACGAATCTTCACAAAATTTTCACCACAGATAGATATTAGATTATAAAAGAATTGATTACATTTAGGAAGCGATCCGGATCTGAATCTGGATCCAAATTCTGGATCCGGATTTTAATTTCCGGGGTCTCAAGTGAGGATCACGTCAAGAGTACATGACTGATCTTCACCAAATTTTTATTCTTACATGTATCAAATGGCAAGATACTACTTTCAGATTGTTTCATGGAAACCGAATCCAGATAAAAATTAGATTTACAATGCGGATAATGTCTTTCCTTCTGTGTCCATGTCGGACGTCAGAAATCTTTGACTGCTCTTGTTGTCTTTGTCACTGATACATAAATCTGTTTTTTAAAGAAGCTGTAACATCCAGATTAATAGAGTATCGTCCCACCAGTAACTGATGTAACTTCATCCCTACTGATCAGTGAATTATCAATTGGACTCACTCACACAGAACAAAAAAAGCCAAACGAAGTCATTAACGAAAGCTACCATCATCTTTAAAAATCAAATAGGATGAAAAGGATAACTTTGTGCAAACGTCTGTAATTGGCGTACAAAGAAAAACACTTCAGCTTTTTAATGGCACCCACAACCGCTGCAGGTAATTCAGGAGATAATTTACAAACCTTAGACACAAACATATTGAATATAATGAGCTACTTAGGAAACCTCCGCTAATTGCTCAGAGAGGTAATAAACAAGAGAAACATGATGCAGCATCAACATCCACGTGGCACACTAATCAACAATATTGACGATCCGTGAACCCCGGAAGGGGAGACCGGTGTCGGAGTGAGTGCAGAGCTGGCACGGCGCGGTAACAGGCGGCTTTAGTTTCACTCACATTCATGGTCACTTTGTGATCAATAGAGGCTATTTAAACTGTCTCACACGTATTTATCTTTCAGGTCAAACTGCTACTTTTTAAAATTTTTATTAAATGCCTTGTGATCAGCACTTCGGTGCTGAAGAAAGAAGAGCGATTGTCGGTTTGTTAGCAGATACATCAGAAATAAAGTGTCGCTGTACCAGATTGTGATTTGTGTTGGAAGCCTGAGGAGGAACTTTTTCATTGATTAGTACACACGATGACACGCTGAATGCATTTAAGCACTGGTAAAGCTCAGCAATCAGCACAATACTTGTTTTATTAACTGCACACTGAACCCAGTGCTGAAACACAATGTTGTACTTTGATTAATGAAAATGAACAAATATAATGAAACAAGGTGACCCAGTCAAAGCTATAGAGTGTCTTTCTGTCTCTCTGATGGTCAACTATACCTCAACTAACTCAATAGAAATTCAGCATGAAATGACGTACTGATCAGCACGGCACTGGTGCTAAACCCAAATACATTATTGTGTGGCTGCAATGACAATATGCATCAAAAGAATGAGTGGGAGGTAAATAAAAACTGTTTTGGCAATGGCTCCACTCATGTTTCGCTGTTCTTTTTCATGAATGGATGGCGCACGCTTGTGACGTTTTATTTTTGTGCAATCACGTCGAATCATCTTAGGCTGCGATTCAGCTTCATGGTTTAATCCGCACACAGCAAACTTCATGTCGTGGTCTATAGTTGATTAGATTCATGTGGTACTGTGTAGCTAGATGTGAACTGATAAGATAATTGAAATCTCACAGAAATTAGTTTCTCAATGTCTGTTGGTGTGAGTATGTCTGTCAATTAAAACTTTTCAAATGTCTTTTGGAGATGGTTCGTTCTAGATAACCTTGGAAGTGAGTATATGTACTGTATATGTATATGTGTTTGTTGGTTGACCGCAATGTTCCTTGTCAAAGTGCCCGTCTTTATAGCTTAAACAACGTCCGATTCTGTCTTTGACTCCACCTTCTTTAGCTCATCACGACAAAATAAACACTTGAACCTTCCGCCAGCAGCGATGACAGTGAATCTCACCCCCACTCGCCCTGTGAAACCGGGAGCGGTGGATTAGCATTCACCGCCGCTGAGCGTCGTCTGACCACGTCGGCTCCCGTTCACGGCTCAGAACGGCTGATTGGATTACAGGGGCCAAGTATGCAAAGAGATATTGAAATTGAATAGTAATAAGACGGAAGATGAAATACGACCGATGAAGGTAAACAGAAGCTGAAGGGGGACGAGGAGGAAATGACTGCATTTTGATGTCTTTTTGTCAGAGATTGTAGAATCATAACGCAGCATTTGTTTGTTTCTCACCACCCAAACAGTCTCTTCTCAGACAAAAGCTGCATTGCATAAGTGGATTTTGTTCTTTTCATGTCTGTTGGGGGAGAATACGATGCCCTGAAGAGAAAAAGAAATGAAGCAGTTTTATTGTTTGCACTTTGACCCATGCAAAATAAATATTAGGACAAAAAGTGAGGAAATTTGTGTTCAGTCTTTTAATTTTTTGATTTCACAATGCTTCTTATCACTGAATATCACATCCCTGGAAAACTTGTTTAGGCTTTTTTGTTAACCCTTGGATACAAATAAACTGCAAACATCCAGTCTGCCACTGTATTTGAATCCTGTACCTGTTCTTCAGACTTTGGGCTTGTATACATAATTGTGCAATAATGGAAGAGTTGCAAATGAGGCACAATATCGAGTGGGTCACGCGATGCTGTGGTGTCTACTAATTCCTTTAATAGGTTTGCAGATGTTCACCTTTGCTCGATGCTGCACAGCGGTTATAAAGACATGTGAGGCTGTTGAGGCTGTTTGGACACATTGAAACGCTGCAGGACTGGAGGACCAGGATCACAGACCCCTGCTGTCACACGAAGGCTGCAGCTTAACACACACAAGCTCAATCCCAGCCTGTTGCTCCTCAGTTGAATTCAGTGCTCCCTAAACTATTAGTGGAAGAGAGAAATTATTAAATGTAGTATTTTCTTAGGTGGCACAATGATATTCTGGCTACATTACACTAAGAAGTTCCCTGGTTAAAGTCCAGGTTTTGAAAGAATTTGAGTCAATGTTATTTAATCCTAAATTAAAACTATTGAACTTTTGAGACCTATTCTTTGTGTGAGTCTGGATGATAATCTTATTGTCCACCTACTGAGCATATGCTGAAGAATTATTTACTACAACTTCATTTTTGCCAGATACCTAAAAGTATTTTTTCTTTTATTCTCTTCAGGTAAAAGCTTTTTTCATCATGTCTTTCTAAAGTATTTCGACTAGATTCTCTCGTCTTCATCAGAAATATCATCCGGTGGTGGTGGATGAGGTGTGTTTCTTACAGCTACTGATATAAAGTCTTGTTCAGGTGGTCTTCAATACAACTCTACTGGTTGCTTGTTTCCCTCACAGGATCTGGCAACTCTTCGATGTGGCTTTTCTGATCAGTGTAAAGAAGAATTCCCTAAAGGAAATGTTCTCCCACTAACAGGCAACCTGAGCTGGGTTCAGACCTTCATGAGGCGTGTGGCGCTGGAGAACAAAGCATCAGTGAAGCGTTGGTTAGTCAAAGAGAGCAGTGTTAGTCGAGGAACTTTAATGACTAACTAATGACTAACAACTAATGTCGTGAAATTTAATGACTCGGCACCATGGCGGTTAAAGCAGCAGATGCAATACATGTTACAACATGGCGTAGCGGAACCAAGCAGCAGCCTGTGGTGTTCACCCTGCCACATCACGGTGAAAGCCACGGGAGATGACTGCTTGTGTACGGACTTCAGGAGGGTCAGTGGAGTGACGCGTGTGGACTGATATCTGCTGCCGAGGATGGAGGACTGCGTGGATCAGGTAGGGGCCGCCAAGTATGTCGCTAAGCTTGACTTACTAAAAAGATACTGGCAGATCCCCTTGAAGAAGCGCGCAAGAGAAATATCGGCGTTTGTCACGCCCGATGATTTCCTCCAATATAGTCGTGGCTTTCGGGATGTGTGATGAAAAGGCTGATGAAAACGATGTTAGCGGGTTTGCATTTCTGTACAGCGATGATTCCCGGGATGATTTAGTAATCTGCTCGTCGTCCTGGGGGGAGCATTTGCGCCATTTAAAAATGGTCTTTGTGTGTCTGAGGGACAGCAATCTAACAGTAACTCTGGCAAAATGCGAGTTTGACTGAGCCACAGTAACATATTTAGGAAAACAGGTGGGGTGAGGTCAGGTGCACCTGGTGCGGGCCGCCGGTCTGCAATTTCCGCGTTTCGGCTGAGAGAGCGGACTCGACGCGAGGACCTACAGCGGGGCTCGGAGCAGCCTTCGGCGCACCGTGTTTGGAAGCAGGGTACATCAAGTGTGTCTCGGCCGAAACGGCCGGCCGGTGTTCACTAAATGCCGGCCGTTTAAACAACTAATGCAAAGCGGAGCATGTAAACAACAACAATAGAGGATTCATAAAGTCCAGATCTGCCGCCCTGTCACAGATCTGCAGAGCTTTCAGCCCCGCCCCCATTTTCCTTTTCCTTTTTTATTTTTACTTTTCGAGGCCTGGATTGTTTGGCATGGCTGCACTGGCCGTCCTGTTTTCATCATGTGTCTACAGGAAGTGGTAGTTGGGCTTCATAAAGTGCAGACCATTTTTAAGTAGCAAAAGCTTTGTGTGTTTGTTCAATTTTTAAGAATAAAGCCCCCGAACATACGAGATAATAACTGTAATCTGAGCAACTGGGGATTTGTTTTGGTTCTGACGTAAGCCCATTGAAAAACAGCTAATAATTAAGGTGATCACAGAGATTTGTTTAATTTCTACAGAGCCCCTGAGTAGCCATAGAGGAAAAATAACAATAACGCCAGAGAATGAGGTGATAAGTCTTTACCTCAAGTTAATAAATTGAGGGAATGAGATTATTTAATTTGTGGTCACGAATTAAATTACGTTGTTCCCTCACGTTATTTCAGCAATGGTGGAGCTGCTGGTTGTAGTTGAACTGTTGAGCTGCAGAGCACCATGAAAGAATTGAGGGTGTTGGGAGTTTAAATGTCATTTTTGTGGTTTAAATTAGTGTCCCGGTGTTATTAGTATTTGCATTTTTTTATGTTTTTGTAGTTTATTTAGCCTTGTTAGTTTATTAAGTCTAATGTTTCACTACCATGACTGAGGAGTTGTATTGTGTTTGATCTGCTCCTGCTCAATGCTGCTGTGTCACACAAAGGAATGTATCAGCTGCATGGGATAGAGAATTTAGAAGCAGTTTTCTGTTGTCGCTTTTTTTATGCTGTTCATTGTAATGCCATCTTAACTAACTTCACTTCCAGGTCTTGTACCACGTTATAACTGCAGGCTGGGGTCTGCAGGCTGCGTTGCACTCGCTATGAGACACCCACTTCAACTCCACAGTACTTCTTTATAAAGAAGCGATACTTTTGGTTCATCAGTGACTACACAATACTCTCAGTACAAAATACTGTCAATGAAAGCTTGGATTTCTTTGCAATAAAATGTGCCTTTTAATGGCGCTTCATGTGAAAGAGAACTTTAGTTGTTGTTGTTCAGCGTGGTTGCGTACGTTGCCATTGGAAACAGCTGTAGAGCTGCGTTCCACCATTGTTCACCTCCATTCCTCCCCGATGTTGAAACACTTGATTCAGGCACGTCCAGAAATAAAGTGAGGAGAGAAGAAAGTCACAATGTATGAATGAAAAATATGCCCCAGGCTCATTTATTTGTGGTAAAGAGCAGATAGGTGATTCAGCAGGCCAGATTTTGGAGCTGCTGAGATTTACTTGCTCTGTTTTTTTCTGGCCAAGATGAATTTTACTTTTATATAATTCATGTGGTTTGGTCAGATAACACCAACATGGAATGTGGTCCACATTATTTAATCTCAAAGTACCAATAACAGCAAATAAGACAGAGATGGAGGCGACCCTGGTTGAAAAAAATACGTGAGGAAAGGAGTTACTATCTCGAGGCCACGAATTAAATGATCTTGTTCCCTCGTTTTATTAACCTAAGGTAATGATTTGTTACCTCGTTCCCACATGTTGTTATTATTGTTTTGAGGATGGTCACTCAGGGGCTCTGTAACTTTCTAACAATGTTTCCAGGAGTGTTGTTACTTCGGATGAAAACACAGCTTCCAATCCTCTTCAGCATCTAAATTGCCTTCCTCAGCTCCGGACCAGTGAGCTGGTCGTCCGTGTCGCCCCCCTGTCCCAACAAACCAAAATTATATTTGCCTGCACTGATGACTAATTCATCGTCATCCTCTCGTGTTTGTCCCTGATGGGTCGAGCAGTTAACAGTGCTAACAGTCATCTTCCTAATCATGTTTGTCCAGAGGATATCGGGCTCTTGTCTGACTCCACAAACAGCTTCTCGTTTATTCGCCTGTTTCTCTGCGATGTGTTTAAGTAAACTCATCAGCGATGATCAATCGTCCCGCTCATTCTCCTGAGGTGGAAACTATTGACGGATATTATTACACTCCTAAACGCAGGGCTCAGCGTGGGCTGCCAATTCCATTAAAGTGTTGTAGTTTAATTACCCCCTCATTAATGGCTCCACTTCCTTCATTCATCCTTAATCACTGAAAGAGCGGTGTATTTAAAGATTTGAGGTGTTTTCTTATTTTAAAACACCCAGTAAATTGAAAGTTAAAAATAAATAGACTAGATAAATATATAATTATTCAAAAGTGCTAATTATTCTCTGACAATAGACAGAAAAAAAGTTGAATTTTATCAAGGGACTTTTTTACTAGGCAAATAATCCAAGTGGGTGATTTTGTGAGAATTTACAGCAGCAGTGTAATCTAAATGACACAGTGCTTGTTAATGATAAAGAAGAATTATCACTTTGTGCAACACTACGGTGTTTTTGATTCTTTTGTAAATAACAGTGAAGCTTTCAGGCTCCAACCGTTAACGGCAAACAGTAAGTTACCTAAAACACATATATATCTTTTGGTTGTTCAGTGGGCTGGGATTTTACTGCTTTTTTCTCTGTACAATTGGAGAACACGATTAGAGTATCACTTTCACTCGTTGCTGCACCTCCCTGATGAGGCCTCTCCGCTCTGCAGCCGGGTCATCACATAAATCATCTTTACGCTCCATTGAACCTCGAGTTTAAGATGTGTTTTCTGGCTAGTTGTGGTCTTGAGCTTTGTTTTGACAGAAAACAACAAGATAAATTTGTTTTTACCCAATTCAATTCAATTTACTTATCACACCAACACCACCACTGTCAAGTCAAGGCACTTTCACTAACAAAATTCCAACTAGTTCACATGAGCACGTACCACAGATGGGTATTTGGACTCATTTGTCAATGTTGTATAACATCTGGTTATTCTAACCAGTGTGCTAATATCTGATACCACAGAAATACTCTCTGGGGTCAGTTTCTGGATTTTCTGATACCCCTAAGTTGTGTCGGTTGAAGAGCTGGCTGAAAAAATACTCTATTGCTGTTTCAATCAATGAGTTTGGCTGCAGTGGAACAACTCACTCTATGCTTCCGTATTTAAGTCCATGGACGCTGAGATTCTGCAGTGTTTATTCACTGAGACGATCCGGAAAGGAACAACAAAAAAATGGTGTCTGTCATATGAAAGATCGGATTCTGGAGAAAACGAGTGAAAACTGTGATATTCCTCTGCATTTGGGTCTTTTTTTCACAGGTAAATGAAGCTACAAAACACAGAAAAGAATTGCATCCAAAAAAGGGGAGAAAAAATGTTATGTCACAGTGTGCGACTGAAGCATCATCAGCCTCTGTTTACTGTTCTAAAAACAGCCAATACGTCCCTATACTTTGATTGAAATGACTCCCACTCAATATTTTCTTGTATTTTATGTGTTTTGTACTGTTGTGCCACATTCAGGAGGAGCTCCACTTCTCTATCAGTCCAAACAAACGACCAAAAATCGCTGAAGAAATGGGAAGTAATTTGTGCCATTCGTTGTTTTTGTTGTTGTGTTTTTCCAGGATTCTGTTTGATTATGGCTTCATGCTTCTTGTTCCAGTGCCGACTAGAGGTTTGGCATGCAAAATAGTAGCTCTTTATAAGGTTTTAATGTGAGTTTGAGTAAATGACTTTTTTTTTTATTTGTAAAACAATCTGATGTCAACAAAGTCCTTTTTAAAAAGGTAGAGGGGGAAACATCAATTTTTGTAAATATCTGGCATCTATGTGTAAAGGTGAAATGTATACACAAAAATATTACACCATTTACCTTAGATATTTAAGAGGACGCTGAGCTTCTCTTGCAGTATTGGAAGTTGAAAGTTCTTCATCTTTCTACAAGCGTTGCTCACTACAACCCAAATACAGTCATAAATTGTCTGTGTGTTTCCCCCCCGATGGACGATCGATGTATCTAAGAGTTTAACCTCCTCTAGCTGATGGGAGGAGGGCGTTTTCATGTGATGACAAATTGGATCAACCAGATATAGAAAGTGGATATAAATGTGTGCTTGTGGGTTTAACATGAGTTTAAAAAAGGGTTTTACTCT
>OMNM01048573.1:0-29735 GCA_900302745.1 Parablennius parvicornis
AATGATGGCAGACCTCTTTAATTTTAGGCTGTCAGTCTGAAATTAAAGTGCCAATTAATGTGAGTCCCATCAAGATCGACTTGAAGAGTGGGAAGCTTCTACCCCCATGTCCTCGACGGAAACACGAACCTGCACTTTCAGGTTCTCATATTTCAATATTTAAGAAGAGGACACGAGGGTGAAATATCAAGAATATTTAAAACACGCCTCTATGTGTCACCCACATTACATTGAATATTTCAAATGTTTCACATATGAAAGTATATACATTTTCAGATTGTACTGTCAATATCGCTGCAAATATAAATGCATATAAATATTACTATAGGCAGAGAATTAAGGAATATAGTAATATAGTAATTAAGTAAGAAGTGATAATCTGAAGTTGAAGTCCTTTTCCATGGAAAACAATGTAGTTGTTGGTTGATTTAATGTAATAAATAAACACACATATAAACACGAACAATGGGAGAACACATTCTAGAGGGCAGACGACCAAGTTGCATTGTTATTATGGTGACTGTCAAAATAAAGGTACTAAGTTCCAGGATAATATGGACTTGGAGTCATGACATACGCTGCAGGAGCGTTTCAAGAAAGTTGCGTCTTCACTCGGTTCCATTGAGACAGAGTCAGACAATTTTCAGACGCTCCGAGTACCATGTCATGTAACCTGACACCCAAAACACCACAAACCTTTTTTATTTTCACTTGAACGGGGCCTAAACTGGGACACTGAGTCAGAGTGCTCTCTAAAAGTTGGAGACAGAATTGTAGCTTTTTCAAAAAGTTGCTTTTTACCATTTCCAAGCATACAAAGTAAGAGAGCTATTGTTCATCTACTCACGCATGTTCAGAACAACTATTTACCGTAATTTTTGGACTATAAGCCGCAACTTATTTTCACACCCTTTGAATCCTGCAGCTCAGCTTTTTTTAGGGTTAAGGAGCTTCATGGGTGATGGTTTCAGGTGCATCACGTAAATCTGGCCTGCAGGTCTCCGTGGCTGCGCTCCATGGCTGAACAGTTGTCCTCCTCAGAGGAAAACCTTCTGCCTCATAATCACAATCAGCGAGTCAGAATCACAATAATGGAAAAAAATACATTATCAACAGAGATATAACCCTGAGTCAGTCTCTGTCTCTCTCTCCCTCTCTCTACCGCCTGCCACCTCAGCATGGAAACCATGTTTTTAAAACTTATATTTTCTAAAAAACAACAACCAAAAGACACCTGTGGCTATATATGTACACTTTTTTTCTTTTTAAACTTGGTGGGTGTGGCTCATGTTCAGGTGCGCTCGTTAGTCCGGAAATGATGGTCCTACCAGGGGAAAGTTGCATTGTCAGTCGTTCCCATGCAGAGCCTTTTCAAGAATTTCTACCTTGGGAGCTGTTCTCAAAAAGTTGTGTTTCGGGTGGTTCCTAGCATCGTTGTCATGGAAACAGACCCCCAAAACACAAAAATAAGTTACACGTTTTCACTTGAAAACAGTTTCCTCGTCCGTCCACAGTTCGGGGAAGTCTCACCGAGCGCACAATTCAGCGGCGCTTCTATTATTCACACATGCCAATTTGAAATGATTACTGAGAATAGCTCTCCGTTCCCATCAGCTCCCACTCAGTCTGCGTGAATGAATGCTTTTCTCACACTGATGTGGCGAATGCTTCTGTCAGCCACAACAAAAACACTTTCTCTGCACACTTCCATGCGGACATAAAGGCTATTAAAAAAAAAAAAATCTATTTTCCTGATGGATTTGCTATTTTCGCTGCCTCAAAGCTTCGCTTTTTTTTTCCTTTCAGTTTGCCTTGGCCTTATTTAATTTGAGCTATAGAGCTGAATACATCTTCATTCATTACTGCCTACAGCAGCTTTGCCCCCACTGACACCAACACAGGCTACAGTCACATATAATGGGAGATCTTCCGCTTACATTTAGCCTGCATGTCAACTTAAACAAAAATAAAAACAGAACAGCAGGTTTTTGCTTCATTCAGGGTTTAAAAAGGTTGACGTGTGTCATAGAGCAACATAGCGCCCCCTTTCATTCTATTCAAAGCCTTATTTCACACATCTGCAGTGAGTGGCTCATGTTTATCCTCCACCGGGTGCTTCACATCTGCTGAAAAGAGGCAGCTCCCGCTTTAGTTGCTTAAGTGTTCACTCACTCAGCAGTGAGAGTCGTCATATCTGCCACAATCTCCACAAAGAGCCCGATCTTGGTGTGATGAGCTTACGTGCATGTTTATCCTGCGGTTCCACGTCAGGGAGCTCGACGTGGGACTTCATGTGTGTGTGTGTTTGTTTTTGTGTGTGTGTTTGTGTGTGTGGTGCATGCTCAGAAAAGGAGCCATTTCTTTACAAAAGCTTTAAACAAGCAGCCTCCGTTTAATGAATTCACTCCACACTGTGGCTAATTTCTGCTTTCCGCTTTCACTTGTAGACAAAGTGGGCGCTTTGAGCAATGAGACAGAAGTTGTTGGAGCTCCGCAATTTCATATAGGCCATTGGAGTCTGCGGCAGACCTGCTATTAGACGTCACGTTTGGATGAAGGGCAATCTTTCCATCAGTGTTTTACCTTCAGCTCACTTCTAACCAAACTATTCTCCGTCTCTGTCAGTGTTAACACAGTTACCTCGATAAAGTGATCTGATTACTGACTACTAGTTATTCCTTTGAAAAATAACTTAGAAACTTTACTGGTTACCTGTTTTTACTCAGTAAAAAGTTGTTTTTACTGAGTAAAAAAACGCAGTTACTGTAAGTAACTGAGTTGGATTACAAGTTGCTTTTTAAGTTACTTTCAGCAGCTGCTGACAACACCCCCCCCACCATCTAATCATAAAAACTAAAACCAGTTTTGTCAAAAACTCAGTGCTGATTACTGAATGGCCTTCTGCACCATGTTTATACATATTTTAACCTTTGACCTTCATTCATTTTTGTATTTATATCTGACTCACGGTTTTATTATCACATTACTGGTGTATATTTACCTGGTGATGTAGTTGTAGTTGTTGCACTATTTATTTATTTATCTGCTCTCTGTGACCTTTTAATTGCCCCCCAGGGACAAATAAAGTCTTTGATTGATGGATTGAATAAAGGGGCGGAGCTTCCCGTCAATATATCTTTTAACTCAGGAAAATTATAGAAAATGGTGTAACATTGCAACATTGAGGCAATGTTAAGGTTTAGTGATGATAGTTGTCAGTACCGATTTTTCTGTGTTACTTGAATGCGCCGTTTGAGTGGGTTGGCCTGTGATCGGCTGGGAGTGGAGAAGGGGGCGGGTCATGTGAGTGAGGAGCGGCCCGATTCTGTTTAATAATAAAGCGGCTTTGCAGACAAGAAACTTGTCCTGCTGGATGCTACGAAAGTAACGCACAACGACTTGGAGAAGTAACTTTAATCTGATGACCGGTTTGGAAATAGTAATACTTTAGATTATTCGTTACTGGAAAAAGTGGTCATATTAGAGTAACGTTTTACTAATTAATTCGTTACTGGCATCGCTGCTCACAAACTGAAAGCTGAGACTGTAAAGTTTTCTTCTTTATTATTTATCGAGTTCACAAAGCCGCTACTGACCAAACAGACGTACGACTACTTGCTTTCTTCCTCAAGTAGGTCAAACACAGGCACAAAGCACCTAAACCTTTGTTTTTAGACGAAATGCTTCATGATCATCAGTTTTTTTTATCGCTAATTTCAAAGCTATAAAATCATAGTGACACTTCAGGCACAAACTTTTCTCTCGATCAAACTCATAACCGATAGTATGTCAACTATATACATAAGAAATTATTAACATAATCCCATTCTATACAATACAGTCACATTTACAGTTTTTTTTTTTTTTTTTCTAAACACACACATTACCATCAACCAGTTTGTTGTAGCTTTTGGCTTTCGAAGTGCTGACTCATCTTGACTGGAAACTGAAGATCAGAGTGTGATGAACTCAGCAGGAATCAAAGCGCCCGAGCCGTTACCTGAAGTCATGATCCATGAAATTAAACAGGAATAAACAGCGTCCGTGCCCGGCCACGCTCTGCGAGGAGCAGCGCCGGCTCAGATTGTGCTCACTTTCCGGAAAATGACACAGCACTCACTCCAGCTACATTCGCACCAAATGGCTTGTGATGTCGTGCAAAGTTCAAGTGTACTGGACGAGCAATTCGCCGCACCGATCCCCTGTTTTCAGCGAAGCAGACAAGCAGAGGTCAAAGATCACACAGTTTCAAGACAAGTCCAGTAACATCTCTGTCAATTGATAAATGTAACCAGTTGCTGAGGTAAATCTGTGTCTCGACCTAAATCACTTACGTTTCGATGGTTTTGTTAAGGATGGTAGCGAATTCAAAAGAAGACTCAACACTAGAATCAAGATGCGAGAGTTTCTTCTCCAAAACTCAGAGACAGACGAGTCGAAGAGGGGAATAAACAAGAAGTCCAGGAAACGTCACAACACAAGGAAAACACGAGACTGGACCATCTGGCAATGGACACAAGAAAGAAAGAGACATCTATACACTGTGGATGGGGGCAGACTTATTTAACACACGACTACAAATTAAACAGGAAGTGACAAGGAAATAAGAAACTTGATCTTTGCATAGACCTGGAATGAGACCTGACGGCTTTCAGACATTATTGTCAAAGCGGAAACTCTAACAAGCAGCAACTGTATATCATAGAAACACCTGAACTATAGAGTCCCTCTTCTCTGTGCTGCATTAATTCTAAATATACTAGAATAACGCTCTGCGGACTACGACAGCCTGGTAATCCAAACACAAGCTCTCCACTTTGTTTACTGCACATCTTACCCATGCGAGTTGTGCTCCTATCTCAGCGGACGCAGAGGCAACACGAGCAGGATTTATGGATAAGTTGACATTTTATTGTGCTCGTCATGGGCAATGAAAATCATCCCTGTTGAAGGAAGGACACACACCAAACGTCTGCACACCCACGTAGCCAAGCAAACGCCTTCTACCCTCTGTACACTGGGAGCTGTAAAAGTCATTACAGCGATTACTGTGATGTACACACACACACACACACACACACACACCATAGTACTTTGCCTTGATTGTGTTTATCAGCAGTTGCGAGAGCTCGTGCAATAAATAAGACGCACGTTCACCACAATGCGTGCATTAACATAAAACTGTGCGTAACTCAAACGTGTATCTAAATTGAGAAAGCGGGGAGGACACACACCGACGCCCTCGGAGCAGGGTGAAGTGGGGCTCCTGATTGTGCTGCATAATATTAATAACCTCAGGTTTAATAATCGTGGTCTTGTCACCCAGCTCGCCGTGGAGGACGTTTTTTCTCCTGCAGCTTCGCTGAACACTGGAGAGAAACGCTCTTATTGCTCAGTGTGGAACCAACAGCGATCCCTCGAAAAATCTGAAATGAGAGTCGATAAACTAATAGGAGAGGTCAGGCTGTCAGTCAGGACTTGCAGGCCTCAAAAGATGAGATGGATTTGTTGGAGGAGAAAATAGTTGGTGATCTTCGGCCGTCCCGGAAGAAAGATAATCGTGAGAGAATCGTGGCGATATCTTTGGTTTTGGCTCCACGTGGGACCAGAGACAACCTGCGATTAAGTTCTGTCAGTGTCAGAAATTTGGTTTGATGGTTGAGAGTTCTGTGACTAACATCAAACTAACTCACCAATAGGAATGCAGTATGAAATGACGGGCTGATCATCAGCGCAACACTGGAGCTGAACCCAAAATGATGCTTTGTGGATACAATAAGCAAAAAAAGTATGTGGAATTTCTCTCTAAACACATGAATACCAAAGTGTCGAGGGCTCCGTTCAGGACGTTTTATTGTTGTACAATCACATAAGCTCATCGTATGCTGCGATTCAGGTGGTTTTCGTCGCGCAATCTGCACACATTAAACCCCAAGTTTGTCAAATTGATGTGCAGTGCGACTCAGTGTGAACTCACTGTGGCGTGACGGGCATGACACGAGGAGATGAGCAGTAGTGCAGTGCGGATTAAAGCAGCAGGCCTGTGCAGAGGTTCAAATCAGCTGACTGGTGGGTCCATGGGCAGGAGGCTCAATGTGTTCTCCTCTTTATTAGAAGCTCTGAGCTTCTCACAGTGAGCTTTGACGTGATGTCTGGTTGGTTGTTTCTCAGTTCATAGAGCAGCTCATCTTCCAATCAGAATATTGATGCTTTAATTCCCTCATCTCCTGTTGTCCATACGGGCTGTCTAAATGTTCCTGGCCAAGACTTTGAGCTCCAAAATGTTCCGTTTTTTGTCTGTTTCGTGAGGAGTTTGCATGATGTTCCTGAGTGTTTCAGGTTATCTGTCAACTGACATTTGGTGTAACTGTGATCTAGTGTTTCTCTGGATCCAGTCAGACCTTCGACGTAGACGCTTGCATCGTTTGTGTTTGTAAGAGTTTTCTACCTGAGCTCTGCTCACCCGTCTGCAGACCTCCTTCACAAAGAAAACCACAGATTCTGACCTTTCTGCAACATCCTCAACACGCCTGGGTAATAAATACATTCCTGTTGGAAACTTTTTATTGTGCTTTATTGGATCTGTCTCCACTGAATCAGGAATTATTGAACAATGGCCATGCAAATGTCCAGATCGATGTGGTCAGTGTTGTAGATCAATAATAGCGGTGAACTGAGTGGAAAAGGTCGATGTTGTTCTGTCTGTTGAGGTAAACGATAAACATCATAACAATCCAGCTGCCGCAAGATACTCTGATTAATGTTTTACTTGTTGTTGCACACAAAACAACAACAAAAAAAGAGTTTTTCCATCGATTTAAGACCCCGGAGAGGAGATTTCTGTAGCCAGTACATGGAGGCTGAACGGTGAGGTTCTGTGTTGAGCGTCTGTGTTGAGTTTGCATGATATTTTCCTCTCACAGTGTAAAATCATGTGTTTGAGGTTAATTGGTGACTAAATGTCACAGTTCTCCACTGCTTCAGTTTTCAAATCTATTTTCAATCATTGAGGCAATTTGATTAATTAAAACAAATCTTGAAATCTTAAAAATTAGCACATGTACATACAGATGGTAAACCCAGAAAGACGAAGTTTGGCTGGATTAGGCAGTCCTGGAGATTAAATTAATCTAGCATATGTAGAAATGTGTTGGAATTCTAATTAAAGAAGATCTGTGTCCAGATTTCTATTTGAAATTAAATATCCAGAAAAGAATTAAGTATCCTCAAGAGCAACGCGTCTTCTGGCTGATTTTAATGCTGCTGAGGAGAATTTGTTTTTACAGTGACTTTAGAAATATTAGACTTCATTTACACAGCTTTTGGAAACGGGGTAAAAAACAATTTTTCTGAATGCTGTTACTGTATATGTATACCATGGAAGTTGTAAATAGTTATTCTACACGTGCTGGGTCAAAGGACAATGACAACGTTTGCCTTCGGAGTGGCTTCATATCTAAACTACTGTTTATTACAAACAACTTTGTACCATGTTAACAAAAGATTCCACTGCATTTTCTTCTGAGATTTACCTTTTTGGCCTTTTTGGCCTTACGGTCATTTTCCATCAGAAGTGTGCTTCAGCAAGTAGTTCTCTGGTTTGTTGTTGGATTGACCCACTGCTAATACCAGAGCTCGGGTGTTTTTAGATTTTGTCCCCTTTTACATGACAACATTTTCAATTGAAAACGTAAAACTTTCATCTCCTTCAACAACTTTTTGAAAATGCTCCTTCTCTGTGGAAATGGGGGATGAAACGTTGCTACTTTGCATTTGCACCATGGCCGTAGTAACTAGTCGTCCTGCACATGCTCAGTAGAGACAATCAGAACGATGTTTTCTCCATGGTGTCATGACTCCCAGACCAGATTCTCCTGGACTTGGTGGTTTTATAGTAATAACAATCCAACTTGGTCGTCTGTCCTCTAGAATGCCACTTTTCTGTCGTTGTTAATGTTTATAGCATTTTGTTCTCTGTTGCATGTATGCGTCTGGTTTATTTACAAAAAACCAACAACAGCACCAACTCGTGGCCTGGCATGCTAACTACACTGTTTTCAGTGTTTCTGCCATTTTCATAGAAATTAACATCATTTTCAAAATGGGAACATTTTCAGAACCAAAAACACCAAAACAATTTGTTTTCACTTGCTGCGGCCTCGGACAGCAGAAGGTTTAGAGAAAAATTTTAGTTTGACTTTAGATACTTTGGTATTTATGTGACTCTTGGATTTCTGCAGAATAAATTGCGGTGGTTTTTAACAAGGTATTCGGAACCAACATACTGACAATGTCTCCTTCTGAATTTAGAGATTATATTGATGAGTGTGACACTCTTTGTTGCATTGCTTCCTCATACATCACAGAGTCGTTTGTGAATCGTTGTCACGTAAACGGAACCTGAGGGTTGGACTTAACAAAAGATTAAAACTCCCTCCTGCGCAGGAGACTGGTGTCTGGAGACACCGGTTGGACTTTAATACTCAGGATAACCATCATTAATGCGGAGCAGCTGGAGGAGGTTTGGGTATTTGCTGCGTTTCGTTGACGCTATGACGCAGAGCTGGATTAGCATCGGAGAGTGGATGAAGGGAAGAGTGGAGAATCCTGACATTGTCAAACCAAACATTCCCTTGTCATAATCTCCGGACTCAATCAGATTGTGTTCGTCCAATCGTTGGCGGAGAGGGTTTGCTTCTATGTGCGTGAAGAAGAGGTTTGTCCTTCACGATCTGTTGAGCAGCCTTCTTCTCGCAGCTCATGTCTGCGTGGCTTTGTCTGATCACATTGAGAAGTAGAAATTGAATGTAATCTTCCTGCAGTTTGAATAAAATCTGCCATCTGTCAGACCGAGACTGTATGGATTCACATTACATTGTGTGGGATAATCCTCACCCTAAAGTCCTGCTGCCGTTGGAAAAATGACAACGCTCATGTCTTTATGATCCTGCGAGGATCTCCGACTCTTGTTTCGTTTTCCAGTCATTCTTCTTTTGTTTGTCAGTGCCCCTCCACCCATCCTATCCCTGTGCTTCGTGACGAACGTCAGCGAGTTTCGTTTTAGTGTCGATCTGGGACGTTCCGGCTTCAGAACACTCGTACAATCGAGTGGGAATCTCACAGGTACAGTTTCAACGTTACAACTTCATGAAGTATTAAAGGCGTCATGCACAGATTACTCACTCCATACATGTTTGGAGGCAGCAGAGAGGAACAAAAAGGGCTGACATTCTTCTCAAAGACACCCTCAGATTGGCCTCATCCAATATTCAACCATTTAATAATAACTGCATTTAGACAAATCAAGAAGGAGGAATGTGAAGCTGCACAGGAATCAGGATAGATCACAATTACTGTCGCCCCTTCTGGATTTTGTATTTCTTTATTTTTCTTTGGTAAACCTCGACAATATCTTCATGAATCAATGGCAATAATGAACCACATTTATATCATCAGGATTTTTGAACTGGAAGGCCAAGGTTATGTAAAAATAAAGTAGTTTTATTTTTGAATTACATATTATAATTTCAAATTTTAAAAAAACTGGTCTTTTCTGCAACTCTTCCTTTGCAGTTTGTTTTAGTTGTTTTCCCGTATTTCAGCTCAAACCAAAGATTTTCAGCCTGAGGGAGATCAGAACTCATTGTTCGCATTAAAATAGTCCATTTTTTTTTTTTTTTTTCAGCCATTGGATTCTGGATGATTCTGCTTTTGGGTCTTTGTCTTGCTGGAGAATCAACAATCTTCCACTGAAATAAGTTCTGTTACACTGGTTCAGACATTTCACTCTAATATCTTGATAATTCTTTGATTTCATGAGTCCTGTGATCTGGTCAAGACCTCCTCTAACCAGCAACGCAGCCCCACGACATGATGGTACCCCCACCATGCTTAGCTCTTGTTTGTTTTTTCTTTTCCTTATAGGCTTCATTGTCTCAGAACAACTTGTTGGTGTGCAATGTCAGAAAGCTTTATTTTTGTTTCACCTGTCCACAAAACATTTTCCCAGAAGGACTGAGGTTTGTTGAGGTTTTCTCTGGCAAAGATCAGTTGATCCTTTTTATGTCTTTGCTTCAGCAGGGGCGTCTTCCTTGGCCTTTGCCAATTATGGGGAACATTCACTGCGTACGTTTATTGTTTCAAAGCTTTGTATTCTTGAGTGTTTCTCCATCTGTCGGGAAAAGGTCTCTTTCTTCCCGTTTCTTCGTTCCACAGCTCCCAGCAGCAGCTCTGTGGTGTTTGTGACGAATGCATGCTTGTTGCAGCAAGTGGCATCATGGGAGATGAGACAACGGTGCAGGTCACACACACATACACACACACACACACACACACGCAAGAGTCACGGCTTCGGTGCTTCATCGCAGCTCGCTGCTGAATTATTCATGTGTTCGTTTTTACAGGTAAAGTGCGAGCGGAGGGGAGGTGGGAGGATGAAAGGAGGGGAACAAGACGGAATGTGCAGAAATCAAAAGAGAGAGAAAAAAGAATGAATAAGTGAGAGAAATGCAAATAAAAAACCTGTGAGTTTTAATTGTGGCATTTGCTCACTTGTAGTGTAAACAGACAAATTTATCTTTGCACTTTCGGTATTTTACACTTAATAATTTGCATTTTTACAGTCGTTACCACTGTGACTCATCTTCCTTCCAACTGTGTGTCTCTACTGCTCAAAGTGATTGGCGTGTGTGTGTGTGTGTGTGTGTGTGTGTGTGTGTGTGTGTGTGTCACACACTGCATGATTGGCTGCAGTCTAATCTGGAACACACTCCTTCTACATCACAGTCTTTTTACAGGCTCATGTTAATGCTAATGATGATGGGAAATCTTTTATGGCATTTCAGGGTTAATGGAGCTCCTTCTCCAGTAAACAGGAGTTACTCAAAGAAAATAGTAACAGAGCTGCTCTTCACTGGAGACATCCGCTTTAGTTAATTCCAATAATCCAGAGCACCTTCCTCTAATGCTAGTTTTACACAATGTCCCCGACGGCCACGGCAGATCCTGTTTGCTCGAAACGTATCGCGCCGTGGGATTTTGGCCATGTTTGTCTTGTTTAAAATTCTGACAAGGCATCCACGGCAATTATGGTCTGCCACGTTTGCCCACCCCGTCTGTCCGCGTTGTCTCTTGCTCATCCCGTTTACTCCACGGTGGCCTGAACCGTGATCGCCGTGGCCGCCGGGAACAAAGTGTAAACCAAGCTTAACATCCAGATTATGGAGCATCTTCTTCTGGAACACCCAGATTGTAGAGCATCTTTGTCTACTAACATCCAGATTATAGAGCATCTTCCTCCCATATATGATCTTAGTGTGAGATGTTAGTTGATGATTCTTTCGTTCCTACCCATCTATGTAATCAAGCATTTATGGATTATTATCGGCTCATTACTGTTTGTTCATAGATAAAGAAGAAACTTGCCAAACATGGTTAATAATGTCACGATTCCTTTAAGGGAGCTTGAAAGTAACAGAGGAGAAAACTCAGAGTCAGTGGGGAGAAGCGGGAGGAAAAAGGAAGAATAGGTTCAGAAGTAAAGACACACTCTGATGCCTGAAGATCAAATGTTTCTCTTTTGTATGAGCGCAGTCTTATATCAGCGCCGCTGTAAACAATCAGGGCAGGACAGAGGCAGGAATCAGCAGAGGAAGAGCAGCGGCTGGTGACGGGCGGAGACGTGCAGCAGCAGCAGCAGCTCTCAGTCAAACTATTTACTCCCATTGAAGTGGCTCTCCTGACAGAACATCCGCACACAGTTTTGCAGTACTTGTCCTGTCCTGCTACTACTTGATGTGTTTGTGAAGCGGCGAGGCTGAGAAGATCCACCTGACCTCCTCTCCAGCGCGCCGCTGTCGGGCTGAGTCACATCTTCACCGCCGAGGCAGCCGGAGGGGATTCGGTTCATCCTCCCCGCCCACAGAGACACAAAACAATGTGTCACATGTCCTGCTGGAGCAGGCATCAAAAAACAGATGCTTTGTAGGTTTAGCAGTTCTCAGCCTTTTACTGAGCCCTGTGTTACAGGATGAAAACTTTCTCCTCTCCTGGTTCAACTGCTCCTCCACTGCTGCTTGTTGTCACTTTGCTTCTTCATCCTGTGTGTTTGTGTCTCCATCACCACAAAAACCAGTCAGCAGATGCCGCTCAGGCATCAGTTTTCTTTTCATCTCCATTATTCATTAAAGATGAATAAATGGAATATATATGTTTTTAAAGAACTGGTAAAAATATATATATAATGGTGGTTTCCGTATAATCTTTCAGTCCATACGTCGTTCCTGTCTGTCACTTCCTGTTTCACGCTGACCCACCAGATCTCACAGTGAAGAAAATGGATGATTGTGGATGGAGATGACAGCTGGATGAATGCATAGACAGATGGCGTTGAACGGACGGGTGAAGGAAGGATGGCTGCATGAACGGCGAGATGAACGAATGAGGGGATTCAAGGACGGAGCAGCAGAGGACTGGATTGAATGGATGGAAGGTGGGAATGTGAGTGGATGGATGGAATATTCTCATTTGAGTGTGTGGATTTCACATTTCTGTTTGATGAGTAAGCAAACCAACTATGAGACCGGTGAAGATTGTAAGAAAATAATACCTCATGTATGATCAGAAATAAGTCAAACTGACATTATTTGCAGAGCCATCCCTTCACATTAGGGAAGGGATGGCGAAAAACAAACACCCACTCCCATAAATCATTAACACGCCAGCTTGCCAACACGCTGGAAGCCGCGTCTCGCAGTGTAAAGAAGTAAAAATAGACAGCGGGATGAAAGACGATGCGTTATCACGTGTTTTATCTGCAAAACATAAAGGTGTTTTATTTTGTTGGTATGTTTTTTTCTTGGTGGGGCTCTTTTAACCGCTCTTGAAACTAAGGATTGAATTCATGACCGTTTCTGTTTCACTGTCCTCAGTCGCGTCCACGCAATTCCAACATACTGTCATTTACGAAAGTGACACACGTTTACAGAAAGTGACAGAAGGGCAGATTAAAAACAGACGTTGACAAACAAAGTGATATTCAGAGCATCAGTTTGACGACATCAAACTTTCATCCACACACTAATGAGATGAGAAGAAACTGAGATGTGATCGCGATTTATATATAAACCTCCCGGCGGGGCATCGAGGGGATGAAGGAGGATCTGACACTTCGTACAGGCGTGTAATTTAGCAGGTGTTTTGTTCTTCTAAAGACAAAATCCTTGAATGTAAGTGAAGATAACAAAATGGATGACATCAGAAACAAATATACACTTTTTTCTGTTTCGGACCCCGTTTACACATTTTTAAATGAAAATGCTAAACTTTGATTATGTTTTGGGTGTTTGTTTACATGACGACCGTCCTTAGAATGACTGAAAACGCAACTTTTTGAAAATAGCTTCCCCAGGGTGGAACTTTTCAAAATGCTCAAGTTCCGTAGTAACTACCACTTCTGCACATGCTCAGTAGAGACAATCAGAACAATGTTTTCTTCATGGTGTCATGACTAACAGTTCATATTCTGCTGGACTTGGTACTTTAATTTTGACAGTCACTGTAATAACAATCCAACTTGTTTGTCTGTCCACTAGAATGTCTATGTTCTCTATCTTATCGAGACTATCTCTCCACTACATATTTCATATGTATGGGGCTGACCACAGGGTGACGTTGTGGAAAATCAGCTTTAAGCCAATCCACCTGTGAGGTGGCTAGTGACAGTATGAAAGCACTCGTGCGCCTCACTGTCACTGATCATTTTGATTTCATGAGAGCAAGTTGGCGTCCGTGAAGAAGGAAAGAAAGAAAGAGCAACTGTGTGTGTTTGAGGCATTGTCAGCATTGCCACCTACCGAGTGTAATTGAGAGTTTCTCTCGGGGTTGCTGTTTACTCCACACGGAAGAGAGAAAGGACGTTCTCACAGCTCGTGCCTGACGTATTGTTCTGACAAGGGACCGATGCACCAAAGGTACAAAGCCTATCCGTCGATCTCGGCCACGGGGGAGGCGGTAGTGCTGTGGGCTGTGAGTAATCCGGCAGACGTTCCTGGCGAATTGCTCTGACGAGGGGTTCAGGCGCCACAGGAATAAACTGTCCGTCCAAGCCGCAGAGGGGGCGAAATGTGGCGTAAACAGGGTTTCAGTCTGAACCAGGTATAACTATCGATTGCTTCGTCAGATGCATGAATATTTGTTGACGATTGCATTAGTCTGGATTTAAGCTTTACTTTTTTTCAGTTTCTTTGAATTTTGACAAACGTAGTTTGACGTAGTTCCCCAGAATTGGTGGAAATTTGCATCAAACCGCAGGGTGTTTTCCTCAAATGTGCCTCTTAAAGAGAAAATTCAGTGAAGTGGAGCTTTGTTGGCGGATGAAAGTGTAGCCCAGCCTTTGATTTGAGGTAAATGTGTTTGTGCGTCAGCCATTGCTGTCCTGTGCCGTCAAAACTGTTTGCAGAACTGTGTCAAGCCCAAACACCGCCGCGGCTGAGTTCACTAATTATCTTCATTCAAGGCGGGAGCTTCTAATTAGTGAAGTCAGCTGTGGGAATGAAAACCTGAAGGCTGCGTGAAAGCAGGCCACCGGACACTGCAGATCAGCTGCTTCGGTGTCTTGTTGCTGCTTCAGGCTGAAGACAAAAAAGTTGTTTCACAAAATGTTTGAGTTCAAAGTCTAAAAGTGAGTTTTTTTCCCCTTAAAACAATGTTTCTTCATCTCTAACTTGGAAATGACCCTGAATTCAATGAAGACACATAAATATGTTAATCTCTTCTCCCTCTACATGAACTTATACAAGCCTTTCTTCTTCAGACACAAACAAACATGTCTGGGTTTTGACAAATACACAACCCTGCCTCGGCACAACGGAGCCAAACTACCAAGTCACACTGTCTGGCAGCACGTCTCGCCCATTGGAGCACCTCAGGGCCCATTTACATGGCAAGCATTTCATGTGAAAATGGAATATCGTCACTGTGTTTTGGCCTTTCGTTTACACAACAATAATGCTCGGAGCCACTGGAAACACAACTTTTTGAGACCACTCAGGCTTCGTTGCTGTGTCGATAGAAGAATGGGAGACTTTCGGTCCGTTACATGGCGTTAACATGTGTTTCAGGTGATCAGATAAGACGTATGTAAGACATGAACGCCGTCAGTGAGTGCCGTGTTTTCGTCTAAGAGAAGGTGCCTTTCTGAATTATACAGTCTAAAAAGCTTTCCAGGGAAACTCTGGAGAAGAACATGGAGGTCCGTGCCGGGGGGGTCTGCAGAAACACGGAGCCTTATAGCGCAAGCTGGATGACTCGTACCGCATCATTGTTTTCATCACTTCTGCCATTTCCATGGAAATGAACATTACATTTTCAAAATGTTGCCGTGTAAATGCAAAACCGTTCTGAAACAAAAACACAAAAACGATGTATTTTTATTTTGAAATGTCTAAACGAGGCCTGAGAATGTTCTTCACTGGTCGTCAGTGAGCGCTTGTCTATCGATGCAGAGTAACACTTCTATTAATGACTGACACGTAAACTTAACGTGAATGAAACACTAACGGGTTTAAGAGATGATCCAGATGCCCTCCAGAGATGTTTAGTCATGCTGCCGACAAGTCAAACACACCTATATATAGTCTGGAATGTGAATAATTTTCACAACTCAGGTTTTAGTTGGAAATGTTTCATATCAAAGCAGAACGCATCATTTCTGAGAACACATTTAGATACACTCAGTTATATTTTTATCTAAATGTCATGTTGAAGCTGATCAGTACAGATTACAGTTAATTCACTTGACAGGAGACACTGCAGGAAAATATTTGAAGGCCTGTTAATAAAGAAGTCGCTGAAGAAACTGGTACATAATGGAGAGCAGGTAGTGATTAAATTGTCAACACAAACACCCGATCACACGTGCCTGTGGGGTATTAACTGTCAGCTGGTGTTCTCTCCGATTATTATTCATACAACTTTACGTTATAAACCTCTGTAAGGCATCTTTTATTTTGGAATTCATATGAAGGTTACGACAAAGACACTCAGAGATAAAACACGACACAGAACTGAGTGCACACGTCCACACTGTTCGTTTCTACACAAAACTCCTCCCTACATAATTTGCACTCTTCTTTGTTTGTACACTGGACACAGTTTTCACAAAGTTGCATTTTCAGTGGCTCTCAGCATTGTTGTTATGTAAACTGACACCGAAAACATTACGAAAGCTCTGGGCCAAAATGACGTCTCTGGATTTTCTCTTATCCAGATAACTTCAAGGATTAACTCCAGTTTTCCGTGCTACAATGCTGCTCACTTGTTACTGGGATTAATCTGAACCACCGTGGTAAATTATTCTGAAAATCTATTCTGCTCTGGAGCAGGCTATGTTCTGGATAAGAGATCAAAGCTCCGCCTCCTGACCAATCACATCTCTTGGAAAATGACCTGCGCATTCTTAGATGTTCCTGATTGGTGGGCTGTTTCAATTTAATTCAATTTTATTCAAATAACATCTAATACAACAGTTTTAGTGTGCAGTAGAGCAGAGGGGAGAATTTTTAGAGCGATCTTTTTGACATAATAAAAAAAAATCCTCATCACTGAGTTTTGAAAGATGTTTTTGTTCTGTTCTTGACTTGTTCCAAGTCTGTTTAGCTCCACGAAATTCATAATTTATAGTTATTTATAATGGTCAAGCCTGACAGAACTGCAGAAACATGAATTTATGGAGCGCACAACTACTCCTGTCATCACGGTGATGAGTTAATATTCCAACACAAAACACACTAACACGGTGGAAACTTCAGCTTCGACACAACTGGGTGGAAAATGTAAACTAAAAGAAGAGCGGTGAATAAGTTCTGCCTGAAATGTTTCTGCTGTAATTAAGTAAAACTGAATGATCACAATGCTGTGTCGTCCCCTTATATTATCAATGAATTAATATTATATAGTCTCAAGTACTAGTGAGCTAAAGCACTCTGCTGGGAAATGATCCATAAAATCAAGAACAAGAACTACAGCTCATTTCCCAAATTGTAAATATATAACAGTTATGAAACTGTTTTTGCTGTCTGGAGCAGCTTATCTCTGCCGGTGGAAACCGCAGTGACTAATAAAATAAGCATTAGTCACAATTCGGGCTGGTTGGAGACGTATACTGGCCTACATGCGATACGTGATGAATGCACATTTCCTCCCAGGCAGGAACATTTAGTCCTTTTAAAAAGTTTTTAGAAGAATGCTGGAGGACAAACACACACGCACGCACACACAGTTGCTTACGACTCTTTCTTCACACTTTGTCATATATTACCAAAGCACTTTTTTCCAAGACTGTTTCCATTTACAGGTCTGTTTCATATTTTCTTCCTCGGGGCCGAGATAGAAGAGCATTTGTTCAAAATCCCGGCGTTTCGCAGAGCGGCACCCCCTCTCACGCCGTCGTTCAGGCTGCTCCCCTGTGAGCCACGCTTGATTTTCCAGCTCTCCCTCGCCGCTGCACAGTGTGGCGCTTCACGCCAAGTCGCCGCCTCAAAACGCGCTCCCCCTCTTCTGAAACCTCAAATCAAACACATTCAAATGGGCAAGATGAAGTGGAAGCGAAACCTCGAGACGTCATTTTAACCCAGCGTGAGCTCGTACCCTCCGTCTCTTGCCCGCTCCAGCAGAGAGGACCTGACATGCTAATGGAGCAGTCTCCTCCTTTCATGATCAGACAAATCCGAGCTGAACGATCGGGCATATTATGTGCTAATGAGGCCTTCTGATGATGATGGAGGGGGACACGTCAGAGGTGAGGCGAGGTTTTCCCTCAGCGACATCCTGCTCTGAAGTTTTGGGAGGACAATACATCACAGGGAGATTTGGATTAAATGTTATGTCTAATAAAGTCAGACTCTTTCTCCTTCAATGTGAAATCCTGACAGGACACGCTCGGGCTTAATAAAAATGTGGCAGGCAACTTCACAGATCAGGGGTGTGGGGTTAGTCTAACGATTTCAAGTGCAAAACCTTCGTTGTGTTTTGGAGTCCGTTACATGACGACGCTGCTCGGAGCGACTGAAAATAACTTATTAGAAACGACTCCCAAGGTGAAACTTTTAGGAGATGCTTGGGGTTCGTCACCCTTTAGATGGGAGAAAATAAGACACTGTTTTTGGTGTTTCCGTGGCAAAGACACAGTGCCCCCTATAGGCTAGGCATATGTACTACGTTGTTTTCATCGTTTTCTATGGTGCCGTGTGCAAATACACCAGAGAGGGAGTGATAGAGGTGCAACAAACTAATCAGCCACCGGAAGGAAGGACAGACAGGAAGGACAAGAGAAGTGAGTCACAATAAGACAGGAAGTGACCAACAGGTAGGACACTTAAAGACACATGAAGAGACCTGACAGTTGTTTATTAGACGACAGTCACCTGTAACAGAATCCATTTTGACATCTGTCCATAAGAATGTCCGTGTACTTCCACCTTGTTAATATCTGTAATGTTTTGTTCCCCCACACACGATTGCCAACTGGTGGCCCAACATATAACTACATCTTTTTCAAGACATTAATGTGTTAACACAAAACGTTTCTGAAAATGCAAAAATGCTGCGTTTTCGCTTGAGACAGTAAAGTTTTGAAAAATGATCAGTCGAAGCCATCAGAGGATTTTCTCTTTTAAGAAAGATTCCTGGGGAAAAAAAAACAGAAGGACAGGAAACTTTTCAAATGCCATCAGAGTTCCTTCAACAAGGAGGACGTTGGATAATTGTGTGAGTCTGCAGTTATTTAGCAGCGACTGCAGTCCCGCCGAACAAAGGCTTCTTGATTACAGTGAAACACAGTTAGATATTGTCGTACAGTTTCTCACAATCTGAAGCAGCCGCTGCCAAGACTTTGACCTTGTTCCTGTGAAGGAAGATGCTGTGCTCATCGTAAAGTACATAAAGAAAAAACATGAATATTCACCCTATTTGGGTCTTTCAGGAAACAACAGCGTGGACGTCTTCCTGCTCCATGTGGAGGTTTGCTGGGAGGAACTCGGAGTGTTTCTGATTAATGAGCGGCGCAGTGACGCCAAAGCTGCCCACGAGCGAGCGAGCGAGCGAGCGAGCGGTGGTGTGCAGGGCTGGCATACGCAGCTGATGTATTTCAACATTTCAATGGACTGAACACATGAATGCAGGGGCAGAAATGAAACTCTGCTCCCGAGCGCAGACGGAATAAATGGATTCGGCTCTAAAGTGCAGCTCTGACAGCGGCAATGCGGAAAGAGCCAACTTGGAAATGTTCCCACTCAGCCAGAAATGGAAAGAAGTCAACACTGTGCGAGACAATAGGCGAACATCTGAGAGCTCTGGAGCAGAAGTTTTCATTTCACTGTCCTCACTGCGATAAGGACCAAAACAGCTCATCAGCAGAAAATAAACGTACTGAGACAAGATCTGGGTCTAAAGCTGAGGCTTTCTCTTCTACCGTCTCACAGTTTTTGGTTTACCGCTGTTGAGAAGGGTTTTATATTACAATTTAGGAAATAAGCTGTCGCTGTTACAATCACTGTGACTTACACTGAGCAGTGGATTCATAAAAAAAACTGCTGTTTATTAAAAGCCACTTGATGTCATTTGAACTAATTAAAGGATTACGGTAAAGAGGAGATGAGCCTTTCGTTCTTGGCTCTAGCTTTTTGACTTCATGGATCATTTTACAACAGCGGAGGTCTTGAACTCATCGTGAGAATAAATCAAACACTGACATATGGTTCATTTTAGCAGATCTCAGGTTTGTTGTTCGATGGATTCCCTCTGAACACCAGAGCTTGGACTCAGGCCCCGTTTACACACCAACGTTCCAAGTGACAACACCTCATCTGTTAAAGTGTTATTCTGACCGAGTCAGTCTACCAGGCCACAGGAGGGCGCTGTTGCTTGCTTTTGCAATGAATCCACTCATACGTGTGTAAAGAAAAATATGTTATAAACGTGAATACAATCAGTAGAACCCAGCATTTGTGAGGACAGATGATGTATTGGATGCTATTGAGGGAGAATCTCAACTATAAAACTAACGATATGTTTCATAAAAACTAGAGTACTTATCGGGACTCACGTCACTGCGGAGGCCTCCATGTTTGTTTACAACGGCGGAGGTGCACATGTCCAGTAACAGCGCTCTGTAGCCTCCGGCGGTCTCTGTGGGGGGGACAGGGAGCATGAAAGAAAAATTCCGCCTTGGCAGCCGATGTGAAAAAGTTTCCATGGACTCCGAGCACGGCTGTGGTGTAAACTGACAATCGGCAAATATTTTGCGGTTACGCTAATTGTCGTTGACGTGTAAACGAGGCCTCAGATTCAGGCGTAGTTACAAACAAATCATTTTGAAGTGAAGACGCACAACTTCCAGAGTGTTTTGGGAGTCTGTTTAAACAAGTAGGGTGCTTGGAGAAACTGAAAATGCAACTTTTTGAAAATGGCTCTCATGGTTGAGCGCATGTGTGTGTGGTTTCATTCCAAAAACAAACAGTACGACTAGTGGCCTGGCATGTTACCTACATCAGTTTCAGTGTTTCTGCCATTTTCATGGTAATAGACATTTCAAAATGTTGCTGTGTAAATACAAAACTTTCCTGAATTTTTCCTGTTGTCTTCTGTCCAACACAGACCTCTCTTGTAATGTATGTGTGTCTCAATGGGATTAACAGTGTAACTAAAGCAAACCACTTCATTTATTCAGCACTTCAAAATAACCCCAGTTGACCAAAGTGCTTTAAAACAGAATATATAAGGCTTAAAAATGCACAGTGCACAATTCACATATTATGACGTAGAGAAAAGACACTGACAATTAAAATAAAACAAAATAGTATAAAAAAATATAAAGCTAAAACATGGGTGCTATAAAACACATTAAAAGATGATTAAAAGTGTGTCAAGTTAAAGTCAGTGTGGTGTTGAAGTCCAAAAGAGAACAGATGGTTTTAAGATGTGTTTTTATAAACAGGCAGGTTAACAAGTAATAAAAACCAAATGACTGCAACATGTGCAGCTGATTAAAGTCACTATATAGTTTCAAAAACACAGCATTGGCTTTTTTTTTTTCTCAATGAATCTTTTTGTCAACTGAAAGTTTTCTGCCTGAAAAGAGATTCCAAAACAAGCTGCTTAATCCAGGACGTATAACTATCGAAAATCCCTGATAATCCTCAGTTTAGTGCCATCGAGGTCAATGCGACTGTCACAACTAGAAGAAAGCTGAAGAAAGAAATCAGTTAAAAAAATGTCTTGAACACTAAGGAGCAGGATTAAAGACTAACGGAATAATAAAAGTCACTTCTTGGTTTTAGATCCTGCTGACATGACTAATGGCTCCGTTTAACAGCAAAACACGAGTTTGAGTGGGAAGAAAAATGTGAAAGGGGGATAAATGAATCATAATGCAGAACACTTCAGATAAACACAGACTGAATAAATGGAGTCTGCTGTGGGTGAAGGGTGTCAAATTAAACATATTCTCGGGATAAATTATCACTGACATTTCATTCATTTCACTGCTGTACCTTCTCCTCCCTGTCATATTAGGAGCTTCCTCAGATCCACTGGCTTGAGATTGAGATCAGCTGTCAGCTGATCAGAGCTCTTCTGATTGGTCAGTCAGTCAGGACCACGAGGTATAAAGGAACAATGAGAAACGGTTTGAGGGATTTTTCTTTTGTCTTTGCAGAGGCTGTGAGAAGAGGCCACTTGTTCGTTTGAATGAAATAAAACTTTTTTATTTTGTTGCATTATGATTGAAAAGCCCAGGCTTGGGTCATTTCAGTCGTCTCTCTACACCCAGAGCCCCTGAATCAGAAAAGAAAAAAACATATAGACTCTCTGAATCAGACAAGAAAAAATGCCCAGATCCTCTGAAAAAGATTAAAAAAAGGAACAGCCACACTCTCTGAATCACAACAGAAAACACCCAGACCCCCTAACACTATGCAGTGTAATGAAATAGAAGCAATATCACTTTTGATTTCATAACTACATTAGATTATGACTCAATGTAATTATATTTAAGTTGTTTACTAGTGGAGCCTTCAAAGTGCAACGACCTCAACTCAGATTCAGAGCGACAGAAAGGAAAGAAGAGAAGGAGCTGAGACCATCAGCGAGAGGCAGCCGAGTGTTTCAGCTCAGCGGTTACAACACAACACAACTCAATCACTGAGGAGTGTGTGTGTGTGTGTGTGTGTGATTGTTTGTGTGTTTGTCAAAGCCTCTCATCAGAAGTCTGTTCGGTCGTCTCGGCCTCAACTGGAGCAGATTGTTTTGATTTCTCTCTGAACTCACCGCCCTTTCACAACTTTTACTCTTTATTTTTGTTTGTGGAATATAAGGTCAGAATTTTAAGATAGAAATTCAACATTTCAATCAAAAATATTTCTTGAATTAATTTGTCATCTGTAAAGTTTTAACTTCCAGAATTCGATCTGATGTTTATCATCCATAATACTGTCAGATTCTTCTTAACACACTTCATTTCTAAAGTATTTGAAATGTTGAACTGGATTTTAACATCAGTTTTACCTTGTTGTCATTTTGATATTTTGACTTGAATGAAATGGATTTGGGATTTTTTTATGGCGTATGGTGCTACAAACACAAAGTGAACAAACTGAAAGTGGCAGTGATGGAGGGACCGTTTACATTTTGCTCAAATACGATTAATACGTTTTTGAGTTGAGGTGTCAAGTGGAAGGAGTTGAGCCACTGGTCAGCAGACGGACCGCAACGAGGAAGTGTTCTGGTGGCGCGAGGTCCTGGTCCTGGTGGTCCTCTGGCTTTTTGCCAGAGGGGAGGAGCTGAACAAGCTTGTGAGGCGTCGGCTGTATGTCTCTGGATCCTGGAGATGTACAGCTCCTGAAGAAGTGGGGGATTGCAGCCGGTCAACATCTGGGCAAAGTGGATGATCTGTTGTTCCAGGCATTGTTCTTGTACTTGTCCTTAACCCTGCCCTATTCCATGGAACTGTTGCTGTCTCGTCTCTGGAACTGTTGCTGTCTCGTCCCTGGAACTGTTGCTGTCTCGTCCCTGGCCGTGGCTGAAGCAAACCAGACTGTAATGTATGAGTTGAGGATGGACTCAATGATGGCAGTCGATGTTAACTTGCATGTTGGTCTTGTCCAAACTATAAAGGCTTTTTGGTATTTATTCTACAACTCTAAACCCAAGTTCTCCCCCATCTTGTTCTGAATGTTTCCTTGCTTTGGCTTGTTTTCTCTCAGTTCAGGCATTTTGGACTGAACCAAGTTGAATCTCTCTGTCTGCAGCAAAAAGACAAAATCGGCACCGTCTGTTGAATTGTGCTATTTCAAACAACGAAGGGTTAAAATAAATCTGAACAAGAAGTGATGTAAAGCTTGTTGGCCTTTTAACAAAGTAATTATCCCCCACAAAACAACTGAATCTCTTCTTGTTATGCTAATTGCTCTTAATTAAAGACTAATTTCTCGCTGTGTCTTTTAATCACGCTTGCGTGTTTCTCCCTGTGGAGAAGCAAACAAAAGTCGGAAATATTACTTGCTTTCATTTTCAATTGATTACGCTCATTATTTTAGATTAAAATTAAAATCGCATGAATGAACATGACAGACTGACCAACATGTTTGGGGCAAATTAAATACGGACAAATGTCAGGAAATGTTGATTGGAACAGCTGATTATTTCACTGTTAAATGGTGTCACTTAAAAAAACAACAAAAAACAAACATTTGTGGCATGAGTAGTAGTGTGTGTGTGTGAGAGCAAACAGGACATAAATTGGTTATTATTTGCAGTACTTCAGGTCTCATTGTAAAAAAAAGATAATTAATTTAAGTTGAATTTTACATGTTGATGTAATTCATTGATGATCTATTAAAGGTTCAACTGGTTTCCATGTTGAATCTCATCACCTCATCCTGCCTGCTCTAACGGAGTCTGTGATTCTGTAAGGACGGAGATTCCACGTCAGTGTTGTTAAGGACAATAAAGAAGAAGAAGAAGAAAGTAGAATGTCGGCCACACACGTTCTACTTTATTAAAAAAAGTTGTCGTCAGCTGGCAAACACCCCAGGATGTCAGCTGGGCTCTCAACATTTACGATTTTGGAAAAGAGACAGATTCTTAATCCAACAATATAACTTAGAGGGGCGGTCCTTCCTCAAAGACTGCTCTTCACTCACTGTTCTCCGTCACAGCCCGCATCTTCTGGGCCAATCACAGTCTGTGATTCTTGGCCTGACGTTCTTCTCCTCACAGATGGTCGCCACAGGTTAAATGGCTGAACGACAAAAGTTAGAAAGCACAAACTTGCATAGATTAACAGTATACTATATAGTCTGTACCACGCAAGATTCTATAAACAGTTTAGTGGTTTTGCAAAACAATACATTAATATTCCAGTAATTCTTTTCTTTAGTTTGATGATAAGATTTATGTGTTTTCTGTATGTATTTCCCCAAAACCTCAACACAATATGACATGAGTGAGAAATAGAGTATACGCAAACATTTCTTGTTTAGAAAATATCTTGTTTTGTATATAATACCAAAAGTTTTAGATAACTATGCATGTACACACACACACACACACACACACACACACACACACACACACACACACACACACACACACACACACACACACACACACACAAAATCTCACTCACTCACTCACTCACTCACTCACTCACTCACTCAGTCACTCACTCACTCACTCACACACACTAGATTGCATGTAGTCTACCCATCAGGCTTTGCAGCAGGATTTGGTGAAAGATGATTGGTTGAGTCAGAAGAGGGATTGTGGGATTGCGAATATAATCCACATTTATGCGTGAGTCAGTGTGTGCCTAAGAGAGAGAGGGAGAGAGAGAGAGCGTGAACGCTGGCTAGTATAATCTGAGCTCTAATAATAGAGATTACTAGTGGTACTCTCCTGAGTGTTCACTCTCAGTCATCTGACTTCGCCCTCCTCTCTGCTGAAGAAAACCTCCTCTGACCCCTCCATGACCGTCTGCGCCACCATCAAGATGCATTCTTGAAGAAATGCCTACTGGAAGAAGTACATGTGACGATATAATCTCAAAACCAAATGGCTGATGGCATCACATCACGTCACAGACTAGATTCTGAGATAACAGCCCACTGAGCGCTGGCATACGTTCAACTTTTGAAATTAATCTTTACACTAAAAAAAAAGAAATGTTTGGTCATCCATTAGCTCTGTCGGTGTGTATGTACTCATGTGGATCCCGCTGCTGTTCGCTGCTGCAGGTATTCAGTCATCGCATTTGCTGCACTAATACAACCGTGTAAACATTTGTAGAAAACGTGCACACCTTGTTTTTAGTTGTATTCAGTAACAACTTTAAGTATTATCCATTCATTTTACCCACACACAGGAAGAACATGCAAGCTAAACACGGAAAGCCGCCCCCCGCATAATATGGAACCCAGGTGTTGAATTCTAATGGTTATTGTTGATGTTAATAATAATGTTACTGGTTTTACTGTAGGTTGTTTTCATAATATGTACTGTAATGTGCTCCTGCTCGTTGCGTTTTCTGTATAAGGCGTTCCATAAGATTTTTAATTTTTATGAAGGCAGAGTGTTATATTTTAATGGTTATTGCTAAATGTTATAAACTTTTACTGTATATTATATTTGCAAATATTAATTATTACGTCGTGTTCCTGCCCGGGGACTGCAGCGGAAACTAGCAACGGCTAAAATTTGGCTGGCACAAAGCATCTTTTCTTTAAGATTGATGTTTTTGTATGGTAAACTCACTAAATAAATAAACCAAGGACATTCTCCCTAAGAGGTAAGAGTGCAAACCACTTCTCCACCATGCTGCCCCACATAGGGTAACTAATTACTGAAAAGATGATTAGCTATTAAAAGAACATTTTCATATCAGTAAGGATGATCATGAGGATTTGGAGGCTTGATGTTATTTGTCTTGAGGTTAGTAATGTCACTGTGTAAAAGGTACATTAGAGATGATGTTTTGCACCCAGTCCGCAAGTAACTGCAGTTTAACAAAATACACTCACTAAGGTGAAAGTTGTTTCAATAAAGCACCATGGCATGCATTCTTGCATAATTCAAGAAGGTATTTGACACTAGAGTCTTTTTTGTGGGTTAAACAGTATATATAAAGTATAATTTGAAAAGATAAATGTGCAAGTGACTGCAGCTTGGCCCCCTAAATAACAGAAGATGAAACATGCATCCCAAAACGGGACCTCAGCGCTACAAACACACTGTGTGACGACGACAAGATGATCCGCTGTACACACACCAGGATCAGTGTGAGATTTGATGCTACAGCCGGAAAACAGTCACCTGGTAAGAAAGACGAGAAGACGTCTGTGACATCACTTCCTTGTTAAAGTGCTGACTCATCAAACATTCAGCAGTTGCTCCACTCAACTAATGGAAGTAGAAACGTGAGACAAACACAGAAACATGCACCTGGGTGTTCAGTTTAAGTTTCTTTTCTTCGAAGGTATTCCAGAAGACGAGCTGAAGTTTACAGCTCGCACAGTGACATCACAGATGAGAGGACGCCGGGCGTAAAACTGCATTTCGCTTTCTATCAAAAGACAAACCATCACCTTCAGCATTAAAGACGCTGTGACTTTGTCCTCAGCAGGATTAACTTCTGTAATTTTCCAACTGACACACAGAAGTTTGTTTTTCCAACACGCTCATCCTCACACTGCACAAAAACCAACCATCTCTGAAAACAAATCCTCATTCTCTCACTTTCTTTGGTCCAAGTTTTATCAGGCAGGTCTCTCTCCATAACAGATGACATTATCAAACTTTAGTAGGAAAACAATGTAGATTTGCTTTAAAAAACATCAATGATTCCTGCTTCCATTAAGTCTGTAGAGTTAATGTGTTTTATTCTCACCAATAATACTTTAATGTGGGATTGTTGGGTTTTCTCTGGATATTCTTTAATGTAAAAGTGCCATCATGGCAATTGTATGATAAAGTAGGGCATCGATTCATGAAAAAATATACGTTGAATATGGAGATAAAAGGTTTCTGCCCAAGAGCAATCAAGTGCAACATCGCAGCATTGCATCAATGGGAAAGTCTAGACCAGAGTTTTCAATCTGAAATGGAATCTGGTTATTATGCAAAAGCTTTAAAGTTTACTGTTGTTTTAACACTTGATACAACCTTGATTCTAATTTCCAATGCTTATTATACTAAATTAATTTATCAAGACGAATACTTTTTTGTTTTTCTTGCTGAAATTGACTAAAACCTTTTTTGAGCTTTCGTTGACTACAATTGAACTAAAAGTATAATGTCCATAAATGACTAAAATGTGACTAAAACAAACTAAGTATTTCCATCCAAAAGACTAAAACTATGACTAAA
Organism: Parablennius parvicornis; assembly: GCA_900302745.1. Classification (NCBI taxonomy): domain Eukaryota; kingdom Metazoa; phylum Chordata; class Actinopteri; order Blenniiformes; family Blenniidae; genus Parablennius; species Parablennius parvicornis. Next base: position 27,418 of record OMNM01048573.1, read on the forward strand.
ATTAAAATTCTGCCAAAAACAGCACTGGTGCAATGACATGGATATGTTGCAGTTGTCACTATATAGTGTTCACTCACCAGCCACCTCATGAGTTACAACTTGCTGTTATCAGGTTGGACCCCCTGTTGCCTTCAGAGATTTAACAAGGCACTGGAAACATTCCTGAGATATTTGGGTCCATATTGACACGGTAATATCACAGTTTGTCCAGAAATGTTGGCTGTACATCCATGATACTCTGTTAGATTGAGTGGTGACTGGAGTTCAGTAAACTGTACAGTAAACCAGCTTGTCTGCAGCAGTCTGATTATTCTCCTCTGACCTCTGGCATCAACATTTTAGCCCAGGTAATCACCAATCACTAGATATTTTCTTTTTTTTATGACAATTCCCTGCAAACCCTACAAATCCCAGTAGATCGTCAGTTTCATCAGTAAGCATGCCACATTCAAAGTCACGTAAATCACCTCCAACCTATAGCAGGATGCTCATCTTGACCATCCTGCTATAAGTTAATGAGCATTCAAACAGGTATGGTTAATACAGCGACTAGTCAGAGCTTGTAAAACTGACAGAATTAAAGCTGATGAGTAAAACATTTATCATGTCCAGCCTTTGTGTGGTCCTTCACGCATTGTATTTTACTTTTAAAAAGATGTTCGCTTATCATTTATTTCAATTTGTCATAATTGTTCTCTCCTTCAAAAATATCATTGACAATGCACAGCACATAAAATACTCACTCTTTAAAATATATTTTTTAAACTCCAGGCAGGGAGGAAGACTGCCAGACGCAGGTAAAAACCATCTGTCCCTACTAATTGTCTCTTAAAAAGGAACAATATCATCAAGTTAAAAACGACAGAATTAACATACTGTAATTCAGCGACACAGTAAGGTTTGTAAAAACTCTGTAATTGTAATGATTCAGCTGCAGTTACTGTAAAGTAAATGCTGCAGTTTCTTCACTTTAACCTCAAAGCTCGCTGCTTTTGGTTGGAGGAAGAGAAAGTCTTCCTTCCTTGTGTCTCCAGACCACGACTAAAGAGCTGAAGCCAGAGAAAATGCTTGTGGCTGCATAAAAGTTCCCAAAGCCCCAAAGTTATGTCCTCACCACACTACTAATACATTTCACCTATTTAGTGGAAATTCTATCTCCGTCTTAAGAATCTGACGATGATGATAGCTTTAAGACTAACGCCTTTATCTTTGTGGCTTAGCAACTATAAAACTAAGGAAGAGACTTGGTTTGCAATCCAACAAGTTGCATCATTGATTTAATTGAAAATGCAGAAGAAAAGGTACATTTTCCACCACGTTACATCTCATGTGGAACACTTTAGTCTATGCTGATCTGTTAGCCACTTGGTCTCTCTTGCACACATCGCAGGAGGCAAATTGTCAAACTAACACTCTGATCCCTGCTTATTGCATGATTAAATGCATGCTGCTTTGCTCAGTGTTGCACTATTGTCTGTTAATATTTTGTCAATAAAGTAAAAAATCTAAAATATTTCTCAGAGGAGTTGAGCTGGAAAGTAGCTGCCTTCCATCACTATTCCATCATAACGGGCTGAAATGGCCCCCCCTGCAGTTCAACACCATTCATTAAAAAGTAGTTGGTTTAGTGTGTTTCGAAGAATGTGAATTACTGTGAAATGACAATGACAAAACAATTATAGCAATTATTACATATTGATCTTTTTTTGTTTGTATTTTTTACAATATGTGTAGCTGAAATGGATATAGGCTGAAGCTAAGGCTTATTTTTTCCTTTCCCTCAAGAACGCTGGTGCATTAAACTAAACAATGACGGAGAGAGGTTGTTCTTCACAATGGAAGATGTACGTCATATCTGACTGACGCTTTCTACAAACACTTCAGAGTACTCGCATAAATGCTGAACACGTAAAACTCAAAACAGTACAAACTTTTTTTTGGTTCAATTACTTATATAACTGGGACCAATTTTACCTAATGTCAATACTATTCCTGGCATTTTTTTGTTGTATTTTTCCTTTTTCTTACCCATTCTCTGAAATTAATATAATTTCTTTTAATGTATTTTTAATGTATTTGAGAGAAACAATAAAAATTGAAATGCCAAAAAAGAAAAATAAGAACACACAGCGTCAAATCATCGTCTTCATGTTCGAACTGTCTCAATTGGTGACATACAATGGAGTAGATAAATATCACTTTTAGTGTGTGTGTGTGTGTGTGTGTGTCTCAGTGTGACCTTCACCACCTCAGCGCGTGTGTATAATACCTCAGAGACAAAAATCGCGAGGCAACACTTCATCACTGCTGTCCTATTT
>OMNM01048574.1:0-10544 GCA_900302745.1 Parablennius parvicornis
GTCTGAAGATGAGAATCTGGTGATATGGAAGGTTTGTTAACGTCTTGATCAGACTGTGTAGGAGTCCGACTGGAGAATTTTATTCTTGTGATAGATAGATAGATAGATAGATAGATAGATAGATAGATAGATAGATAGATAGATAGATAGATAGATAGATAGATAGATAGATAGATAGATAGATAGATAGATAGATAGATAGATAGAGTCTTGATCAGACTGTGTAGGAGTCCGACTGGAGAATATTTTTCTTGTGACACATTTGATAGATAGATAGATTAGATGGATGGATGGATGGATGGATGGATGGATGGATGGATGGATAGATAGATAGATAGATAGATGGAGTGAGTCGGAGCATGTTCAAAGGTTGTGGGGGATCTGCTGTGGTCTGAATATATCAAAACTGATCCCAGGAAGGAAAATGATGAACCAGCGATTAGGCTAACTGATGTATGTGGCCATGTGCCTGACCTGGCATCTTGGAGGACACCACGAATCTGCTGCTAATATATTTGTGTCAGATAACAACCCAACTCCATTGGTCAAATGGAGTCCAGGCCTTGATGCATCTATTTAGACAGCAAGAGAGGGACTAATCCAATATTAGACCCGTGGTCTTAATGCTTTAGCTGCATATCTTGAGTATTTTCACACTTTTAATGGAGGAGCACTCAATACATTAAGGTGGGTGGCGATATCTGCACAGCATTTTGAAAGTATTACTGCTTGAAAAATATGCACATGTTGATGAAGCATCGGTCATTATCCAAGGCCTCATTTATACAATGTCTTCATGTGAAAATAGGGGGGGTAAAAAAGGGGTGGGGCGGTTCTGTCAGGCTTCTGTTTACATGACAACATTACTCGCAGTCACTGAAAATGCAACTTTTAGAAGTTGCTCCAACTAAGTCTCCTTGGAAATGAGGGAATACGCAACTTTCCTGAAATGTGACATGTGCACAACAACCATGGTGAATAGTTATTTTGCACAGTGTCATGGCTCCCAGCCCATATAGGGACTTGGTAGTTGTATAATTGAGTGTCACTCAGAATGGCAATCTGTCTTCAACATCTGTCCATACAAATATCTGTGTTAGTTTTTTTAGCGTATTGTTCTCTGAGGATCAACCAAGAGCACCTACTAGCGGCCCAATGTAAAAACTACATCATTTTGACTGTGTAAAGGAGAAACGTTTCTAAATCGAAAACGCGTAAACGATGGCTATTCCCTTCAATTGAGATATAAATAGGGCCCCCAAAAAAACTTTAAAACTTCAATTTAGTGTTTATTAGTTACAATTTCAACAGTAAAAGTGAAAGATATTCAACCAAAGCTGAAAGTGGATTCATTCTGATTCTTGACATTATTTTCAAGGTAATGTTTGCGTCACAGTCTCATGGCGGGATCAACAGGCTCTCCATCGCCTCCTGAGCAGTCGGAATCAGCATGCTGGAGTTTCAAAAGGTTTACTGACTCTATCATCCGGCGGTGGCTTTTCCTCCACATATGAGGGACTGGTATTGCGTAGGCAGAAAACAGGGAGGAGCGGTCAGGCTGGAGGGCAGGATGATTAAGCACTCAAAGTCCCAGCAGCATGGCCTTAGCAGCATATGAGACATGCCAGCCCAATATAATGGCCTTATTAGGATAATGGTGGTAGTTACAGCCTCCGTCTTCCTCCAGGTAATTCTATTTATCTGCTCAGTGAATGGAGTTCAATACCTGCAAGTGTTGTCTTTTTTTCAAAGGGGTGCTTTAGCGTAGACATTGAGCCAACAGAGGAGCTATTTCTGTTTGTTTACACCCAAGTAGAAAATGCTCAGCTATTACGGTGAGCAGATAATCCGTTTTTCTGCTCTGTGTTTTCCATTCATGAAATATGTATATTTTGGCTGTTTTTACCTGACATGATAGATTGCGCGAGCCATTTGATATTTTCAGTGGTTGGCAGGCTTGCGGGGTAATGGTGGCCAAATCCATCGGTCATTTTGGGTCTCTTGGACCTTTTAAAACCAGTATGCTGCTATTGGCTTAGATCAGCAGGGCTTGTTGGACCTCGCAGCAGTCTCGGAAGGAACAATTTTATCCATCATTTTGCACAATAATGCATACTTTAAGCAATAATTTGGTGGTTTGAAGCTTGTCCAGTGAGTCTGTAGAGAGTTATACTCTGAAAAAAAAGTCATCGTTTCAACCTAATGGACTTTTTTTGGTCTCATACTTACCTACAATTTGGTTAAAAAAATAATAATAAATTGGGGGTGGTGGGGGGTGGGGCTAATTGCAAGACTAATTGCAGAAAGCAAACATAAAATGAATTTCCTCAGCTCTGGGTTTGGGGGTTTCATGTAGTTTTAATAGTATAGTCCTTCCTCTGATCTATTCCGCACTTTTTTTTTTCAGCCAAAACTATTTTATAACCCTACCCATTTACCAAATGAGTTCACATAAGATTATTGGTGGCAACATGGAGAATGTAAGGCAAGGAAGCTGTGAAGTGAAGTCAGGGTCAGTGCGGGTTGAACTTGCAGTATTTCAGCTATCATTGGGCAAAGAGCAGGTTTCCATTTGTACTTTCCCCGAGTGTGTGAGTAAGCCCCCCTCGTACATTGTTAGCTTGTTCTCTCCTTTCTAATGTATGATGGATGTATTGCAGCCTAGATTTAGATAAAGTCTGTACACTGCTTGAACCATAGGGAGGCTGTCAGGGTGGATGGTGGGTGAACAAAACACAACGTGCTCTTAATCTCATTGTGATTATATTTAGCCAACAAAACCCTGTGGTTAAAAGCACTTTTAAGGTTGAGGGATTTTGGGTGAATGTTAATTACCGTGTTGTCGTGCACACTTCTTCTGTATTAAATGAAGACTACGGGCATTTCCTTGTAAACGCGACCAAATGCTGCCTGTAATTTGGGCTGTACACACGAGACACTGCAGCAATGAGCCAGCTGCAGAGCAGGAGTACGCTAATAGTAACAAAAGCAAATGACTGTCAGGTTTATGACCTCAGCTTCACGGTAAGTACTGTTAATAGTCACGGTGAAGCTGTTAAACAGCAGGACAGAATTATCAGGTAATTTCATACATACTGGCCTTCTAAAGTACAGGTGAATATCGGCCGGTGTGCACAGCTGCAAGAATTAGTTGTACACTAATTTCATTCTCTTGGAAAATAGAAGTAAAGAATGACTAAATATACTGCCTGCAACTAAATATTTGCTTTAGTAACAATAAAATACATCAACCTGGAAGAGAAAAAAAAATTTCAGTAAAAGCTTCTATTAAGCTTTAAGCCATTTTCTTCAGGATAAAAGTGAATAAACTTAATAATTTGTCTTACTTACCCCATAATGGCATGTCACTTTGGTCAACATTTCCTAGATGCTCCTACATACAAATTTTTTTTTCATTTAATGAATTCATTTCATAATTTGATGAAAATGTACATAATTACAACAACAAAACAGACATTTAGCAGGTACACCTGTGCAGGAGTTCAGCTGAATGATGCTGGATGCAGTTTGACTGTTTGTTCTATTTAGCTGTGAATTATCTTTCCATGTCTAAAAGATTTCTTACTCTCGTGCAGGAGGGAGCCGTGGTGGCGCTGTTTAAGATCTGCAGACAGGACCGCTTCAGAGACCTCTATGCCCATGCTTTGAGGACGGTGGCCTCCATCTGCTGTGTGGAGGAAGGCATCAACCAACTAGACAAGGTAAAACAATTGTACAAACAAGCACGTGTACCTATCCTTCTCAAATTGAGTATCTTTGAATATATTGCTGGTTATATGACAATAAGAATGGTTAAAGTGTGATGGATAAATCTCCATATAACTGAATGTTACGAGGCTAGAATCTGAACTAGATTATCAGATCACTTTTTATTTAGGCCATTTCTTCCCTTTGCGCACAGCAAATACTCAAGCAAGAATGCAGTGATTTGACACAGAGATCAGGACATTCAAAACAGCAACAAACAGCATGAAATGATTTGACACCCAGGTTCAGAGATAAGACTGTCATAACATAGCTGTAACATATCTGTGATGTTCTGGCCTGGAATCTTTAAACTCTGAATGAACTGGAATACAAGGTGCACTGTATGTACAGACAGAAAAAGAGTGAGAACATACATTTATTCCATTAAGTCCTGATAATACTGATATGTTATTTGTCTTCAAACACACTCTCATATATATTGTGTTATGACTGGGGGCTCTGAACAGAGTCGACATAGAAACACGTTTAGTCCTAAAAGATGTACAATCGGACAGAAAATATACCTAAAAAGTATCCTTTGTCTTTTGCTGGTCTAATATTCAAGAATTCTGTGAGGGAAATGTCATGTCTTGGATGTATTTTGTTCTTAGTTTCCAATATGCTGGATAACTATTTCAGGGTGTGAAGGCCATATGGCTTCTCTTCTGAGTAAGATGTGTTCTGTTTGAAATAAATATGGCAAGTCTTCATATTTAAATTTGCTTTATAAGAAAACAGTTTGCTTCTTATTTGCACATGATTTATTTAGAAAAAAAAAAATCTAAAATCAATAGAAATGTATCATGCTGGGAAAAGGCACCAGCGATACCTTCTCACTGGTTTAGAGGTCAAAACGTTTACTCTATATCAAGTCACTGTTTCTTGAGGTTAATCTTTTGGCTGCAGCTGGAGATTTTTCCTTTATTTTTTGTTGTTGGCTGGATGATTTTTTTGTGTGTGAAAGGTTTCACAAAGTTCACTCACCTCAGTGCAGACAAATCACCATTAAAACTGTACTGTATGATATAGAAAGAGGAAATGGCCATCAGATTGTGTGTAGGTGAAGCACACATTCTTCCCGTTCTGATAATTGAAAGCGTAATTTGTAATAAGAAACACAGCATTGCGATCATTATATAGGACCTCTGGTCAAACCTTTAGACCTGAATGACTCCTGTGCGTGTATGTTTGTGTGAATGTGTAGAGGAAGAAGGTGAGTCAGGGAGGCTAATAAGACCTCCATCTTTGTTCGTCTTTGTTTGTTTTCTACCGAGAATTCAACCAAGAATAAACAGCAGATGTACCTGTGTCGGGCAAGATTTTACAGAGACACAAATATAACTTTGGTTGGAATAATGATGCCACAGCGGTACCTGTTCACACGTGGAGCAGCTGGGACGGCGTGAATCATCCGAGTGTGAACACTCTGAACAAAAGTCCGCACTAGATTAAGCAGCCTCGTCCCCGCAGGAGAAGCTGTCAGGCAAGTCGACGCCACCAGCCGCTCAGCAGCGATCGCTCAGGCTTGAGAAGCACAACTGTCACTGTTGAAGAGTGATCAAGAAAAAGGGCCAGCATGTACCCGCAGAGCTGGATAGTTTATATACTTTATAGTTTTATCCCCTACTGGAGCATTATGTAACCATAACATGGTGAGTTGTGTGAAGTCAGAAGGGCCCATAGCGCGCCGGAGGGAAAAAAAAAAAAAAGCTTCATCCGGTGTTGAAGGTTAATGGCAGCAAGATGTACGTAAAGGTTTCACCTTTTGTCTCGAAGCTAAAAACGGAAACAAATATATTTAGCCTCTGAACGTCGTCTCACTTTCCGCATACTGTGTTATAGAGTTCAGGATATTGCAGCTTTTGAGCAGAAGAAGAAGAAATGTTCACATACTGGACCTCCAAGTACCAACACAGTAGTGTAGACTCGTGACCCACGCCACCCCCCACCCAAAGTGCAAAAATCTCCCAATAATAAAACACCTGCATGGGATCCTTGAGGTCGGACTGTTATAGGGAACCCTTGCATGTTCTCCTCATGTGTGCATGTGCTTCATTCTGGTCTCCTCCCACAGTCCAAAAAACATGCATGTGAGTGTGTGGTTGTCTGTCCGTGTGTGTGTATAAAGGGAACTAAAGACACAAAGTCAAAGCTTAAACTAAATGGAAATACTCTAATGTAGGTACTTTATCATAGCGTTTGAAAAAACACACTGAGTTACATTGTCTTCATGCAGAAAAAAAAGTCTTCATTCAAGATTATGTGTCATTGTTTATCTTTTCTGAGGTTAGAGTTAACTTTCTTCAAGTGAGCAGCCTCCAAAAACTTTGGCATGACTAAAGATAATTAACTGAAGTTTTGTGACGTTGGTCCTGAGAATAAACTGAATGAGCTACATCCTCTGTCCGGTAAATGAGAAGTCGGGGAACATCCTATTTTTGGGAGGAGGAGGAGGAGATGAAGATGCGGGTATGGGAGGGAGGCCGGGTGGTGGGGAGGGTGGATTATCGGGGGTAAAGGGAGGGAGGATTGTTCCACGTCAGTGAATCACACTGGCACAATGCTGCTGACGTCCACAGGGACTAAAATAGGGAAATGCCCTGTGAAGCTGAGCGCGTGACGCGACGAGGCTCGTCGGTAGGTAAGAGTGACAGGTGTTGCGGAGAGCTGATGGTTCGCTCCACTTCAGGAGTAAACTTTTGTTTTGGAGGAGTAATGAGTTCTGCTGCTTCTTTATCAGATGGACTTTGGTCTTCTGATGCTTGTCACAAAGATGCCTCTAATGAGAACACCAAATCTTCAATGTCTTAAGCAATGCACTTAAAAAAAAAAAAAAAATCAAATTCAGGCACAGTCTTCATGATGTGACCCATGCATGACTGAGTGCAGGTTTGAAGCAATCATCCACACAAGCAGACAGAGGCGCACAATCAAAGGAAAAAAAAAAAAAAAAATGAAGCCATAACTGAGCAATACTGCCCTCAAGTGCATGTCACCTGCTGCTACATCTAAGAGGCCTCTACACAGCAAACATGGGCACTGCAGGTCGTACATGCTTTACATGAGTAGCAGCTCCTTTATTTAATGAATGTCTGTAGAAAGCGTTTTAATGAGCCTCTTTTACAATGACACGTGTTGAAGCAGGGACTCTTCAAAACCCTGCAGAGCTGAGGCCCCCGAGTCAAACCAGGACTGTAAATGAGGGGGTGACTCTCCTGTTCCTGGAGGGTGACGTCTTGACACTTTTTTCAATTTTCAATGTCTACCTGCTCAAACAAACGTGAAGCTAATGTAAATTCATAAATCTCTGCAAAAGCTTTATAATGAGCCTCTCATAACATATATATATGATGATTCCCTGCACAACTACTTCTGATCCACATCTGTACTTCCTTGGTTATCTTCTTGGTTATGTCTCTGTTGGAACTCCCACATTATTTCTAAGGCAGCATGTGGACCTTCTTTTCTGATCTCTGATTTACCAGAACATTTCAATTCTGGGCACCTTTCTAGTTCTGCTTGAGATTCTAAAAATCATCTTATTTTGACTTTGACAACCTCAGAGAATGAAAAGCCTTGCACCCCACAAAACTCCATCTGGATATGACAAACCAGAAACACAAAGATTAGATCAATAGGCCCTCTCATAGCCAGGATCTAACTTTTTTGTTTGTTTGTTTTTGTTTTAATATCACTGGATCTCTAGTTCTGCCGTGATGATTTTGAGCTCCTCCCTAAAATGTGGTGATGCACACGCCCTGAGTGGATGCCAGTCAGATATAAAAGAGTCTCTCGGCAGCACATTCAGTCTGGAGGTGGCCATTAAATCGAAGCAGGGTTTTTTAATTGTGATGGCTTTACGAGCAGAGGTGTGAGTTTCAGCCAAGCTGACACCTTGGGCTCGTCACTGTCGCGTCTCAGTGTCCGGGGAGGCTCCGGATCTCAGAGCTTTAAAAGCTGTACAGTCCAGTAGCCTTTAAGGACTTCATCTTTGAATCATGGTTGCCTTTATATGTTTTAACAAGAAAGGGCAGTGCATCAAAAACACTTTTAGAAGATAAAGAAAGATGCTTTAAAATTCTACCCAAGGTGAAGTAGCTGCTTGTTGATGACATAGTACAATAAAACAAACAATCTAAAAAGCAGTTTCACAAAGCTTTAAAGAGATCTTACAAATTTTAGTGAAGTTAAACCCATACATTATTCTGGTTGTCCACATATTTGTTTGATGAATATTGTCATGTTTTACACATTCCTAGTAAAACTGAATGTCGCCCTTTGACCCCAGGTGCTCTCTGATCAGCTCGACTTATCACAACTTACTGGAGGGGATTGAAACAGTTCATCAAAACTCTAAAAAGCCCAAATCTCTGGTCAAACTGACATTAAAGTTTTGACAACATGAAGTCAACCTGCTGATTTGGATTTCTTTATATTCAATATATTATATTGAAAATATCATTGTGATACAGCAAAATGTCAAACTAAATTATATTGTATTGGAAAGTGCAATGATACAATATAATGTAGATGATTGAACCTTGTTGTTTTTGTCAAAGCAATGTACACAGATATGAATATTAAGAATATTTAATGCTCTGTAGAAAATATGACAAGAAGTTCATTCTTAGTTTTTATCAAATGATACACAATAAAATAGGTTATTACTAAAACACCATCATCAGTGACAAAGTAACTAATCAGAAATGGCATTTTCTAGTTTCCATGTTTTGATCAGCAGGTCACATGAAATGCTTAACAGCAATTTATGATACAAACTGCCATGAATAGAAGTAACAAATTACAAATATTCATATTATTGGAATTAAATACATTTTCATTTTTGATACTTGTCATGTTACCTTGCTACTTTTAAGGCCATTAGTCCCTCCTGATTATAATCAGGTTTGATTACTTTTAATCTGCATTTTTTTAGTTAATAGTCTGATTCTTTGAACACAATTCCTGTTTTATTTCTCCATTTAGTGCATTTTCTAGACACTTTATTGTCTTAGAAATGTACTCAATGCTTGCTGCATGGATATCTTACATAGGTAAAATAAAGGGAATTTCTGCTACCTGAGAAATGTTGTTTGACTGAGTTTATTCACACATCATCAACATGAACTATATATAATGATGGATGTTCTTGCAGTAGCTGATTGTATGAAAGAGCCACCCCGAAGACACTATTCAAAATGGTCTCCACAAACACAGGCAGGGTAAAGTTCAGGTTCGTTCTTCCTTTAAAATCACTCTGCAAAAGCACATCGTATGCCAAAAGGTTGAGAAGATTAGTAAAATGTAGAAGATAAGCCTGCCTTTATACTGCTGCTGTCAGACTCTGCCTCTGCCTCTGCTGTGCAGGTGGACGGGATCCTGTGCCTCGCCGACATCCTGACTGATGAAAGCAGTGTGGAAGCGGCCCGTGCGGAGGCGGCTGCTGTGGTGGCCCAGATCACTTCTCCTCACCACACGTCCACGCAGCACCTCGCCAGCTTCCTGGAGAGCATGCATGACATAGTCACTGCACTCATCAGTGAGCAAATCCCCTCTCTGACCTTTGATCTCTACTAGACTCAAAGCAGGATTGGTGTCAACTGGTGTTTTGTCTCACTCTGTTAAGAGTTGTGCGAGAGTGCCTCCTGTGGCGAAGTGTTCCTCTTGGCCTCTGCAGCCCTGGCGAATATCACCTTCTTTGATAGCATGGCCTGCGAGATTCTCCTGCAGCTCAACGCCATTCACATCCTGCTGCAGGCCTGCAAAGACCGCCAGAGAGTCGACACGCCGTACTCCAAAGACCAGGTATATGCTTTCAGTCATACTCAAAAAGAAGAAAAATCCATGAGGATCTTTTGCAGTTCCAACCTTTTCATATATTGCTGTTTAAATTTCAGGTGGTGACAATCTTGGCAAACCTTTCGGTCTTAGAGCAGTGTGCCTCTGAAGTCATGCAGGAGCAAGGTAAGCTATTCATGATTGCAGTCATTAGTTGTATTATATAAGGAATCCGTGAAAATCTCAAAAGCCAGTTCAAGACGCTGTGATTCTCCTTTTGTCCTCAAGGGGGTAGCATCGGGTAGCTTATGTGGTGTGACCGAACTACTGCTATTACCATTGAAGAGCATTTAATTAGTTGCTCATAATCTCTCCTTTCATTCTATCTATTGCTTGTTATGTTTTTCCTGCGACGTGTTGTTGAGTGTCCGTCAGATCCAGAACATATTCCCTAGACTCAGGCTTCTTTATACTCCATTGCAAACACCGTGACACATGTAATGATTTATTTATTTATTTTTTAGTGTTAACGAGAGTCACTGTGTCAACCTCCTGAGATGAACCAACCCAAACAAGAACACTATCAGTATAATTGTGCTTCTATTACATTACTATGCATAAAAACACCCCAATGATAAAGTTCATGTATCTATTTGGTGGTTTGGTGGTCTCAAATGTTGCTTAGAATTAAATAAAAATTATCTATGATAAAAAGAAAAAAAAAAAGAAGCAACAAAGAAACATGGACAAGAGTCTGAAACTGTGTTATTTAAAAGAAAAAAAAAAAACTGCTGTCTGTATTCCAGTCACATTTTTATAGTTTTCTCTGAGTGGGCTTGATAGCGAACCAGAGTGTCGGTAAAATAATGACCTGCTGAAGGTCTGTCTGACTCTGCTTGTTTTATCTTTTACTTCTATTGTATCAAGAGGTGTTTATTATTTCATTTGCTTTTCCAACGACACTTTTGGTCCATTTTCCTTCACCATTAGGTATTTAA
>OMNM01048575.1:0-11823 GCA_900302745.1 Parablennius parvicornis
ATCTGCCCGACTCTCCTTCCGTCAGCAGAGTCTCTCCTCTCACACCACCTCCGTGCTACAGACACCATCTGTGACCATGTCTGTCAGAGCTTTGAAGACCACCACCTTCTCCACGGTGTCATCCTCCAGGGGACCAAGCCAAGGCTTCAGCAGCCGCTCTTTCTCTGGCTATGGAGGTCGTGGTGTGGGCAGTGGCAGGCAGAGCTATGCTGTCCGGAGCTCCTATGGAGGAGTGGGCAGCAGCGGTGCAGCTGTGGGTGCCGGGGGGTTTAAGGTGGTCGGTGGGTATGTTGCTGGGGGATCTGGCCAAAGGGGAGGTGGACTAGAGTTTGGTTATATGGGCTTTGGTGGAGGCATAGCAGGTGGCATGGCCAATGAAATGACGGCCCCCATCACAGCGGTGACTGTCAACAAGAGCCTGCTGGCTCCTTTGAACCTGGAAATTGACCCGAACATCCAGGTGATCCGCACCCAGGAGAAGGACCAGATCAAGACCCTCAACAACCGCTTTGCCTCATTCATCGACAAGGTCAGTGAAATTGCAGTTAAACAACCCACTTTACTTTTTCAGTATTGTTCTATTGGTATTTCAGCAAAACACAACTGATTTACCACTGTACAGAAAACACACAGGAAATTAGTGTATTGCAAAGCAATAAAGTCAGATAAAACATCTGCTCCCACAAAAGGGAAAGTTCCTTGTTAAAACAGCACATACTGTAACAACAATATGTAATTCACTGTAGCAACAGCATATTGCTATACTGCACTCGTAACAGTATATTCTTTGCACAGTAAACTCTGGGGTACTCTACATGCTTTTTCTGTAGTTGCTCAGGGAATGGGTGAGATCACAGGGCTCAGATAAGATCATCCTGGATATAGGGTACAGTCAGGTCTGAGATAAAGAGCAAAGCAAATTGCCTCAGAAGGGTGCATCTGCCACGAGGCCAAAATCCAGAACAAAAAAGAAAGGTTATGAAATTTGAGTTATCTTCCCAGATTTATAGAACCCAAATAACAAAGCCTCAAATTATGTAAGCTGTATAAACACTGTGAAGAAGAAAACGGAGTGAGTCGGAGGAAACAATTGCACAGCTGCACAAGTCAACCTCAGTGCTCTTCAAAGCCATTTTCCTGACAGTTGGATAGACATCTGCGACACATGTACATTATTCTGCCAGAAAAAGATCAGATTCTTAAGTTATCTACCACTGTAACTCATAAACGAGTCCTTTTGTTTCAGGCATAATGCAGGATAGAGATTAACTCGTGAATCAATCACACTGAGGTCGTTAAACAAAGCCTGGCCTCCCACTCCTCCACATTCCATCATGATATGGCACATGCATGCAGAGGAGTCATGTTTGATGAGTGGTAGCAGGACCCCACCCAGGGTCAGAAGCTGAATAGGAAAGTTGTAAAGAAGAGAATTCAGTCACAGTTAGGAAACAGTGACACATTGTGTTGAAGTGCAGCACTGTGGGCTGAGCCTTAGAGGAGTAATTGATGTGACATTCAGAGGTCACAGGAGAAGGGAGAGGTACAATTAGTTCTTTTGCTTTCAACCAATGTTCATGTGGTCTGTTGTCCATCCATAAACAGAAGTTCATACTTTTTGAGTCATTACCAAATGCATTATGTCAATGATCACCCTCTTCAGATGTTATAGATTTCAGTAGTGATACAAAAACCAAAAGCTCAAAATTAATGAGTTGTCAGTCACGCAATGGCGCTGTATTCATTTAAATCCTTTGTCATTATTTATGAAATTATTTGCTTTCCAGGTACGCTTCCTTGAACAGCAAAACAAAATGCTTGAAACCAAGTGGAAACTCCTGCAGGAACAGACCCCATCCCGCTCCAACATCGATTCCATGTTCGAAGCTTACATTGCCAACCTGCGTAAGCAGCTGGACAATTTGGGCCATGAAAAAGTCAAACTAGAATCTGACCTGCATCATATGACAGGGCTGGTCGAGGACTTCAAAAACAAGTGAGTGGGGAGGATGCTCGTCTTGAAAGTACCTGTCAATCACCCACTTTTCTAATTAAGTCAGTACAGTTTAAGCTCTAGTTGGAAACATTGGATGTCAGTGGGTACATTTAAAATTCGGACTACTGATCTGTGGAGGGTGTGCCCGCATTCACTTATATTTCCAATCAGCTTCAGTCCAAGATATCAATGGCATCAATAGTGTCAATAGCAGAAAATGTAAGAAATAGCTGATACAAAACATGCAATATTTGTAGTATTTGTAATATAGGAATTGTAGTAAATATACAAATTAATAATATCTGCAAGATCTTAAACTTTCAAAATAAATCTTAATTTCCTCAGGTATGAAGATGAGATCACCAAGCGCAACGAGTGTGAGAATAACTTTGTTCTCCTAAAGAAGGTCTGTGCACATTTTCCTAGCAAATCTGAGATCTGGAGGCTATAATTACTGTTGTGATCACTATGAGTCTGCACAATGGAGTGTTTTATAACCTCAGGGTTGGGTCTGTATATTCAACAATAAGTGTTTTCAATGTTATCTTTTGACTGAAGGACACAGATGCAGCCTACATGGTCAAAGTGGAGTTGGAGGCCAAAGTGGACCAGCTGTCAGACGAAATTGAGTTCCTCAGGCAGCTCTACGACACAGTAATAGCCTACTTTGAGCTTTTTCTGACATTAAAGCATCATGTTGATGAAAAAAGAGTCAACAACCTCTTAATCTGCATTGTCCTGTGTAGGAAATTAATGAGATCCAGAGCCAAATCAAGGACACTTCTGTTGTAGTAGAGATGGACAACAGCCGTGACCTTGACATGGACGCTATCGTTGCTGAAGTACGTGCCCAGTATGAAGACATCGCCAACAGGAGCAGAGCCGAAGCTGAGTCATGGTATCAGAACAAGGTAGCTTTGGTTTTGTTTAAATTGATACTGACCTACTTCATTACATTTAAAACTGATGATTTACTGCATTTTTCCCAAATTGCATAGCAATGAATAGAGTTCAGCCACTGTATGTATATGAGTGAAGATGAAACAACTGAACATTACCTGCACTGTATTTTTTCATGTGATTCCTCGCTTTGTTTGTTCCAGTATGAAGAGATGCAGCAGTCAGCAGGTAGATATGGAGACGACCTGAAGTCAACCAGAGCTGAGATTGCTGACATGAACCGCAGGATAATGAGACTCCAGTCTGAAATTGACATGGTAAAAGCACAGGTGAGGATACATGTTGAATTTTAACTAATCAAGTATTTGCTCTTTCATCTACCTGAATTGGATTGGGTATTCTCTGGGTACTCCACCTCACTTCCTCTACTTGTCCTCTTCCACTGTTAGAGAAACAGTCTGGAGGCTCAGATCACAGAGGCTGAAGAGCGTGGTGAGTTGGCGGTGAAGGATGCCAAACTTCGCATCAGAGACCTGGAGGAAGCTCTTCAGAGAGCCAAGCAGGACATGGCACTGCAAGTCCGCCAGTACCAGGAACTGATGAACGTGAAACTGGCTCTGGACATTGAGATTGCTACTTACAAGAAACTGCTTGAAGGAGAGGAGAGCAGGTATACTGTCACCATGAGAGCACGTGAGCACCTACATGTGGCTGTGAAAATAACTACAGTTTACGCAACAATACTTTATGGGCTTGTTATTGACGTCCTCTGTCGCCATCTGCAGGCTCGCAGTTGGAATTAAGACCAACGTGACAAAGCAGACTTGTAAGTTTTTGCTCCATTATCCGTCCGTCCATCCATCCATCCATCCATCCATCCATCCATCCATCCATCCATCCATCCATCCATCCATCCATCCATCCATTCATCCCTCCCTCAAGTAACAATAAATGTACTGTTCAAGTATTTCCATGAGTGATATATAAAGGGTTAATGAGGATATTTTTCTCCAAAAATATAATTGAAAATTTTGGTAAACGTTGGAATACGCACAGGGAAAGTGCCCCTGACCTAATAAGATCATTGTACAGCTTCTTGTCATTCAGGAAAATATAAAAGTAACTCATAACCCAACCACCCCGTGTCACAACACACACACACACACACCCACACAACTTTTCACAATTTCCACCCACGTATGTCCAGTTGTTAACTTCTTCCTCTGAATGTGCAGCTATGAACTATAACACCTACGCCATGGAGAGCTCCCGCACCCCTGCTTTATTTAGCTGCACCTTTGATGGACACAAAGCTGGCAGTGGATCTGTGTCTGTTGTTGATGGACCCGCAGTTAAGAGCACCACCGTCACCAAGACCGAAACTGTGGTGATCAAGACCGAGGAGATGACGGGGGATAAAGCTGAGGTGGAGAAGAAGGAGGAGGAGCAGGTAGCAACTGAGGATGCTGCTTCTGCTGCTGCAGAGAAGACGGAGCAGGAGCAGGAGCAGGTGGAGGCTGAAGCTGTGGCTGTAGAGTGAGGGCTTCATCCTGCTCTTTTACTGAATTAAATAGTTCACCCTCCCACCATTATCCAGTTCAAGCATGTGGAATTCATCCACAACAGGTGTAAACACACCTTTCCTGTTGAATTTTCATGAGTTTCTATAAAGTTAATGATCTCAAGAAAAAACCCATGTGAACGCTGTCTGAGTCACTGCCAGCGAATTACCATCAGTGCACCATACTTACTTGGCCAACAGATGGCAATGTTGTGTTGTATATTTTTCCCACTCACCGTACACAACCACATCCAATGGAATTTCCCTTTAAAGAAATAAACTACTGACATGCTGGACCTATTATACTACACATGCTGTATTTTATTAATTAGTGAGAAGCAGTCACAAAAATCTTGCACCAGGAGAAACCTTGTCGTCGAGGTGCTGTTGGCAAACTGAGTGTGTTTGCACAAAAATAAATCTTCAGATAGAAAATCACACAAGGCTCTGTTGTATTTGATTGTGTGATGTATTTTCGTTTTAGTTTCTGGATATACTTCAGTAAAAGAAAAAAAAAGATTGTATATATTTTTTAATTAATAGGAAAAAAAAACAACGATAGAAGATGATAGAAGAAACAATACAAGAATGGAATAAGAAGCATTGGTAAAATTCCAATCCGTTTTTCATAGAATGTTTACATGCAAACACAGAGAAGCTCTGTTTTTAGCAAAGTTCAACAAAGTCTACATAATCAGCAGGGGCATATTCGGGCAGGCATAAAGTATGAAGGGACAACACATAATCTCTCTTAGAATTTATTTTTTTTCTCTTTCTTTTTATATCTGATAACACTGTTTTCACTGTCACTTACTTGAGGTGAGTTGGCAGCTTGCTTTCCAACTACAAGTGGAGTGGATTTGGGTGTTTCTTTTCATACGTTAATATTTTTTACAATAGTGTAAGGGCAGAGAGAAATGACAAAGCTCATGTTTTTCAATCTTTGCAGTTTTAATAATATACACTGACCAAAAATATACACCCAACACTTTTGTTTTTGGTGTTGCTTTTCATGAGTGGAACTCAAAGCACAGCTGTGGCCAGAAGCTTGTCGGTGCCTGTCATGGCGACAACCCAAGGACCCGCTGGTGAACACCAGCAGTCCGTGAAGCTGTCAAGCTGAATAAGGAGGCCTTTAGAGCCTAGTTGGTTCAGGGGACTCCGGACTCAGCAAACAGGTATCGGCGGGCTAAGAGGGCTGCAGCTGTAGCAGTTGCAGAAGCAAAGTCTGAAGCATGGGAGGAGTTCAGTAAGGCCATGGAGAAGGACTTTCAGGTGGCTTCAAAGCGGTTCTGGGGCACCATCCGGAGGTTCAGGAGGGATTGAAGAGGTCTATCTAAAACTGTGTGTGGGACATGCCTCCCTTATTCAACAGTTCAACCACACTATGTCGGGATGGGGCGGGACGGGTTTTTGCATGGTCCCACCGAGAAAGTTGTGGGCGGTACAGAGAAAAACCGCAACAAATGACTACGATTATCCATCACCCCTCCGTTGAGGTACCTGACACTGAGGAACGGATCTGTTAGGAGGACAAACAATGCAGCCGTCTGCTGATTGGTGGTGATGATCGTTACTCTCGACTTGACGCCAATATTTAAAATATTTCATCGGCAGTAAACCCTCCTGTTGTTGTTTACATATGCCACTTTGTGCTCACGGCTTGTTTTGTTAATTGCTTTATTGAAACACGCCAACGTTTCAGTGAAGCAAATCCTCACTCTTCGTGATAAAGTGGAGCTCAGCCATTCAGGAGAGACTCAAATTCGAGCCGCTACTCCTCCACATTGAGAGAAGCCAGTTGAGGTGGTTTGTGCATCTTCCAACAAGGTTCAGATGCTACTGTCAGTAACAGGAGAGGAGGAGAATCAGCAGGAGATGGACGCCGCTGTTCGCAATGACAAAGTTTAAGCATGTCGAGGAGAACGAGGCTCATGGTTTGACTCGGACGGCCGCGGAGTCGCAGCCAGGTTTAGCCATTCTTTGTTCTTCGCCGACGCGTCGTTATGGCGCCTCTGCTCTTTGCTGATGATGTTGTTTTTCTGGCGGCATCACACGAGAACCTCCAGCGAGAGGAGCCAGTTGAGGTGGTTTGGGCATCTGATTAGGATGCCCCCTGGTGGCCTGCCTTTAGAGGTCTATCAGGCACATCCAACTGGGAGGAGGCCCCAAGGTCAGCCCAGGATTCGCTGGAGAGATTTTATTTCTGGCTTGGCGAGGGAGCGGCTCAGGGTCCCCCCAGAAGAGCTGAGGAAGTTGCAGGGGACAGGATGCCAAACGGACTAAGTGAGAAAGAACATGGATGGATGGATGGATGGATGGAATTTCTCTAAATCTCTTAATGAGCACTTCTCCTTGTTTGTGGCATATCAAAATGCTGATTAGACAGCAGGATTATTGCACAGGTGTGCTTTAGGCAGGACACCATAATACTTGACATGAAATGTGCAGTTTCATTGTATTGGGGGGTCCGAGTTGCCACACCTATAAGGTAGATGGCTTATCTCAGCAAAGGACAAGTGCTCACAAACACAGACTTAAGACACAATTGTGAACAATATTTGAGAGGAATAGGCCTTCTGTGTACAGAGAAAGGGGCTTAGATATTTGAATTCAGCTCATGAAAAATTGGAGCAAAGATAAGTGTTGCATTCATATTTGTGTATCTATTTTATGTGAAATCTATCAGAATACATTTTGGTCTTATCAGCTCTTGTTGCTTCGCTAAACAGAAAGTCACGTAAACACATATAAACCTAAGACCATCCAAAAAGCAATAACATTGTGAATAAGATTTAAAAACAAAAGATAAAAATTACTTCAATAAACTCTAATTTAATACTGGTTCAAAGCTGTAAATATCAAGGTGTTAAATTAAGATTTGCAAAGTGTCTGAGAAGCGGCTTTTTTTTTTTTGCCTCAGTGGTTACTTAAGAGGTCTTTTGGGCCCATCCACGCACAAGTTTGAACATGAATTTAGCTTAAGGGTGCCCCACCCAGGGCCACCCAACCTTTCCACTTTTCTAGAGGTTGAAGACTGAAAACCTCACAAATACCACAATCCCACTCCTCTTTAAATGTGCTGCTCTGACATACACCAGGACATACTGGGACATGTTCAGGTTTAAAAGCTCCATTAGCTGACTGCAAGAAAACGATATTTCAGAGAGCACCTACAATCCGTACACAAAATTATGCTCACAACACTATTTACTGTTAACAGCTGATTTGAAATTAATGAAAACTCTGGCTTATAAACTCCAGATGCTGGTGCTTCAGTCTAACTTTACTCTCAGTCGATGCATTTGAGTACTGTAATCTTTTAGTCCAGCTAATTGTATCTATCATTTTAATCATACCAGACAACATCACATGAAAAAGGATTCTAAAACCACTTTCTTATTCAATAATATCATAGACATTTTGATATTTTGGGATTTTTCAGCAAAGAGTTGATAAAAGTTAAAAAAAAAAAAACATCAGTAGACAAGTATTTTTAAGGATATGGAAATTTTGTACTTGATTACAGTTACAGCTGATTTCTTGAAAAAAAAAAAAATCATGTTCCACTTGTTTGTTCCAAACAGCACCAGCACTAAGATAGGTTCAATCAAATGAAAACTATCTGAGGTGTCCTTAAAACTTGCTAAATACAATGTATCCGGGTTATCTGGAAATTAAAAAAATTACAATTGGTCTGTTGTTATTTTGTGAGTAGGAGTTTCTATTGTTGGGAAACCATAACTTTTGATCTGTGTTAGTGGCAACTTCTCCGAAAGCTATTTTTGCTTCACTCAAACACCGATGTGATATCAATCACGTAACTGACTTTTGTCTCGGAACTAATGTGCCTGACCAAACTAACAGCATTAATAAAATATATAAGAAAAATCTTTGAATTAAAATTGGAATGTGTATATAATGAAGTTTAAGTATCATTTCAGGCATCAACTGCAGTATGTTGTGTCTGAAGTTACACAGTGAATTTAGAGTTGATATAAGAGTCCAGTCCAAGCACCACCACTGCAAAACCTACAATTTATTAGAACTGAGACTTCTGAAGTGGCTTAAACTCTTTAAACCATTTTAAACTAAGATGTACCATACATACAGCCAAATTAGAGATATGTTTATCATTTGACTGCATATCATATGACTGCATTGTTTAGTTTTCATTCTCTGTTGTATTAGAGATAATCTTCAAACAGCTTCATATAACTGTATCAGTATCATGACAGATTTTTTAGACATATACTCTGCTGAGATATCCCCATATTTATTATATGTTGTGTTTGGAATGGGCTTTCTTTTACAATTCCACACAGTTGTGTGAAGGCTTTTTGTGGATTGAATTGGCACCAGCAGCAGCATGCAGCCCCAGCCACCTGGTAGGACTATTGAACTATTGCATCTTTGTTCTTATTGGAACAGGACTCATACAGGAGGCCACACTCCTGCGGGCTACTGTCCTGAAGTGAGGTTGACACCCACCATAGTCAAATACTCTATTGTCAGGTTAGCTGCTGCAACGAATGCAGATCTGTACCCACGCAGAACTTTTCTATGAATAAAGTGGCAAGAAAAATCAACGCTATCAACAGAATGCATTTTCCTCCTTGTGAGAGTGTGAGGAATGGGGCAAGGATATGATGACAAGAAGAAAAGAGAGAAAAAAAGAAATGGAGCTGTTTTAACTATGACTGATTGATAGCTTGATAGCTCAAGGCTGACAGCAGGGTATGTGCCCTCAAGCACTGGTGTTATTTTCACATTATGCAACCTGGACATAATACCTCCATCTACCAGTGAGTACAATGATTCTCTGTTAACAGTTATGCTCACACCTTTATACAAAAAAAAAAAAAAAAAGAGAAGAAAAAAGAGTGAATAAATTTGTCTTTAGATTCATCCTGTCCGGATGCCTGCAGGTAGTTCTTTTAACACGGCACCAGCAGTTTGTGCATCAAACAAAAAAAATTACAAATTTTAATTGCACTACAAAATGAGAATAATGTGCACATACTGCACATGCAAGCCTGTTTCAAAGATTTATATTCGTGTGCTGGCATTCTTTCAAAAAGTTTCAGATATGTACATATTATAATGTTGCTCTCCAGTTTCCATGCAATATTTTCACACTTGCAAAGGAACTTAAGTTGCAAGTTTTGTGTCGTCTTATGCATGCTGGCACAGAATTGAACTTAACCTGCCTACTGTGCACAGACATTAAAACTCATCTGACATATATCCTGAGGTGGTGATTAATCGACTTATAGTAAATGCCAAAAGAGATAAATAATGACTCCCTTGATGTGTCTCCAGTGTTTCATGATTTAGTTTTGTAAACTGTCACATTTAAGAGTCTTCGTAAAACTGCATGGCAGTAAAGATTATTGCTACATTAGGTTGTCTAATCCAGAATTAGTCTACACTTGAAAAATACAAGATTGACACTTGTTTCACACGATGGAAAAAAAGGCCTGTATAACAGGTCGGAATTCCTCTGGGAGCTTCAGGTGGAGTTCACTGACAGACTGGTGAAAAGAAAAGGTGTTTAAATTTTTAGATTCTTAGTGAAGGAGTGCCCTGTTTCTTTTGTTAAAACCAAAGTATGCAGCAACAAAAGCCATTACTTCCCCAGTGTGTCAGACTTGTCAGAAGTAACTTGTTGGGTTCAGACTTGAAAATGATTGCATTGGCCGAAAAGCAATGTTTGATCAGTGCATCCATCCATCCATCCATCCATCCATCCATCCATCCATCCATCCATCCATCCATCCATCCATCCATCCATCCATCCATCCATCCATCCGTCCATCCATCCATCCATCCAACCAACCATTTCATTTCCAAATCACAAGCAAAAGACTTTACTGAAAATGGGGCCATATTGGGTACAAAACCGCTGGTAACAGTGATTTCGATAAAGGTCAAGTTTTACCTCAGATGCACGCATGCACGCACTCACGCTCGCACACACGGACGCACTCATTTACCTGAGGTGTCAGGTATGCTATAGCACCTCTCTGCATCATTCACAGCACCTCCTGTCAGGTTTTTGACCCGTCAACATAGCTAACTAGGGGTTTAATAATGCTGCCTTTTTCCACTCAAGCTGACTGACAGGGTTGTAAAGCCCTGCAGGGCGTTTGTCAAATAAGTTTGAGGCACCCACTGGCTCAACCAATCAGGTGGCCAACATTTATCTAAATTATGATCAGACAGAAAAAAGCTGCCTGGCCCAGAGGCGAGATCTTCGGGTATGGGTGTGAAGCTTTGAATTCTAAATATCCAGTTGAGCTTTGTAGCTTTTGAGATCACTGATGATAGCAGCACAGTTTCATTACATTGTTTGTTTAACCTCAAAATTAATCACCAATTGAAGATACAACTTAGTTGAAACTTGGTTGTTGAGAAGTCCTGCATACATGATGAGTTTGGATGACGCACATATAATACTTGTGTAAATAGTTATCGGGGTTCGCCAGAGACTTTATTACTCATAGTGAGATACTTCAGGTGTGGGATTGTTATGCCATCTTAATCTTTGATCACCAGCCCTGATAGAAGGGCTAGTGCGTCTGCACTTTGCACTTTTTCACTGTCTGTTTTTGCAACTTTCACTACAAAGAATGTGGGGGTGTGTCACACTAACTACTTGTGGTCTTGAAGAAACTTTGGAATGAAAAAACACTTAACCCTTCAGTGTTAGGTTTAGTGTTTCCAATTCAAAGCTACACATTTGTGATGCAATTAACAATACATCTATCCAGTTTTTTGGTGTACACACAAAGCATTAAACTATTGTATATTTCAGGAATATATGTAATCCCCTAAAAATGTGGGAATTATCTCATAATTTGGTGACACCATTAGGGTTTCTCAGACATTATGTTGTAAAGCATGTTGTATATGATAATTGAGAGATTACGCATCCATTAATTTTCCATATTGCTTTATCAGTCAGGGCCGTGAGCGTCTGGAGCCGATCCCACCTGACAGTCTGTCACAGAGTCAGACGGTCACACACTGACATGGACACCTACGTGACCTTTTCCCTGCATCTTTATCGTCTCTCCTCTGTAAAAGGATCAAACCATGTCAACTTCATCTCTCACCTTTCCCTCCAAACATTTATAGAAGTGAAATCATACAACATAGCTATTCTCAGTACCGTACTGTAGACCTTCTACTTAGCAGCTATTCTTTTGCTACACCCCACTACTGGCACTCCGTACTATCCAGTCCACCATGCCTGCCTGTACACACATACACACACACACACACAAGAACACACGTACACACACACACACACACACACACACACACACACACACACACACACACAGAATTGTGGGATATTGAG